>AGDA01047143.1:0-13737 GCA_000281935.1 Mengenilla moldrzyki | reverse complement strand
GATAGCGAACATAGCAAAACACAATACTTTTTTACGGAATAACCAAATTCTAGAAAAAGACAAATCATTCAGCATTAAATACAATTTATGAAAATTTATTTTTTATTTTGATATAAAACACAATGCGAATATATATTGTAACGCGCATGACCAAAAGCAATATTTTTCAAAAAAAATTATTTAATCTGATTAAATAAAAACGAAATATCATTTGAAATAGAATCTTTCTATTCGGCCGTGAATAATCCCATCATGCGCACAACTTAGACCAGGCTCGTGAATCGAGGATTGGGATTGTTCATACGCGTACACACACAACTTTGCGGGAACGTCATCAGGTAGTAAATGGAATTGAACACATGTCATCGAAGTGTAGTTTTCAATTCAGACCATACGGTTTCAGCAGGGGAGACGAGAGGTTCGGAACCAATACTCGGTGCAAAAGCGAGCATTTAGTATCTGCAAAAAAGAAAGAACTCGCCCATTTTAGAACTTTCGCCGTTCAGAAAAAATCCCGGCACCGTGGAGCGCGTCACGGTTCGCCTTTGACGTAATCAGGCTTACGTGAAGCGCTTCCAAGTCGCCGTTAAGGTTCTCACCTAAGAGGCGCATATAGTTTCGCTTTGAGGAGCTCCCAAAATCCCCTTTGAGGCACACACAATGTCGCTTCGAGGCGTATTCAATTTAGTTGTTTATGTTTGGCTCTTGTCAGAATCGCATAGCAGCAATGGCATTTTTCGAGTCTCAAAAATGATTCAGAAGTCTAGAGCTTTACAAGAGTGTTTTTTGTTGTTGTGAGCTTTGAGACGACGAAACATCTCTACCTCTACTCGACGTGAACGTCGAGTTTTATTTTCAATTGCTCCCCTCTATTAAAGAATAGAAATCAGGTGAAGCTACGCGATGATTATTTCTTTTAAATAGCGTCCTCTTTGGAACGCTACAATATGTTAAATTAGACGTTTTCAAAAATAGCACTCCGTGAAAAGTACGGTTAGTAAGATATTTTGTAAACTAACTCGGTCTTGTATAAAACATAAAAGTTGAGTAATTTTGATTGGCTATGAGATAATAGCACTCTGTTGATATGCTATTTTTGAATACGTCTCTTGTTTCACATAGTTAAAATCATCAAATTTTTATTAAATTTAAAATATGTGTTAAATAATAATTTCAAGCTGAGTAAATAATTAAATTTTATTGCAGTTTTCCAGCTTTTGATGGACGGAGGAATTTATACAGTGCAAGAAAGTTACCATTTCCAAATGACACACTATCTGGTACTGTTAACATTAGAGAGGAATGTCACACAAAGGATACTGAGTATCACGTTACTATGAAACTCGTGAATGTGATAAATTTAGCACCGTTGAAACAATACACGAAAGATTCATTAGTAGATTTGGAACCAGAGCAAATTCAATGTCTTGATATTGTAATGAGGGCTGGTGCTGCCTGTAGCTTAACGCCGATCGGGCGAAGTTTTTTCTCGCCACCAAAGGGCAGAGTAATTTCATTAGGCGATGGTTTAGAATTGTGGTATGGCCTTTTTGAAAGCGCCGTTTTCACTTGGAAACCATTTTTAAACGTTGATGTGAGTAATAAAGGAATTACAACCAATGAACCACTATTAAAGATCCTTTGTGATATGAGTAGACGTACCGAGCAAGAATTGCTAGAACAAGTGAGAAGGTTTCGTGGGTTGCCTATGGATTTTGATAATTTCGCTCGTAACTTCCGTGATTTAAAAATTTCATATGAACTACCGAATGATCCAACGTCAAAGCGTAAATCACGTTTTAATGGTTTTAAAGGTAATAAACATTTATTTTAGAACAAATCAATAATCAATAATCAATTAGTCTTTTAAAAAAATTTACATTGGTACCTCAGTTTATGCAACGAAATTTTTTTTTTAAATTTATTTTGATAATTTTACATTACGTTATTGATCAGCATCATATGAATAAAATATAATTTTTTAAAATTTTATTTTATGTTACCAACGTACAATTACTCAAAAATTCAGTTTCAAATATTAAGATGGTAGTTTGTGGGTTTTTTGTGTCTCGTTTTATACGATTTCGGTTGGAAGAGCTGTTTAAAAAACGACAAAAGAAGTTTAATTTATTATGCGTAGAAATTGAAAACTTTTACTTAGGCACGTGAATATTTTCTAATTCCAATAACTCATATATTTTTTTTTTTTTTAAAGTATAGAACAACTAAAATGTATTTTACGGAGAAAGCTAGAAATTTTATGTTGATAAACTGTTTAAAAAGAAAAAAAGGTATAATCCATTATGCGTAGAAAGTGAAAACCTCATCTTCCGTACGAGAACATTTCTTATTTTGCATAACTGATAAGAGGATTTCTAGAAAACGTATAAAATATTTGAAGGTTAATATATGGAGAAAGTGAAAATAGCATTTAATTTAAGTTAGCCACATATTTGTGATATTTACATGGAAAATTTTTTAATATCGGGGCTTTATTAGTGTATTATGAGAAAGTTAATAGCGAAAAGTGTAAACTATTCAATATAAGTAGAAGGTTAACATTTAATAACGTTGTATGAAGGAAACTTAAGAAAAAAATGAAGAAATAACATTTTTTAAAAATGCGGTTAAAAAGATGTTAATTTTTACCGTCTGTTAATTTTAAAGATGTGGTTCAAAAAATATGTACGTAAAACCATTGACATGTTATACATGGACTGTTCATCTGCATATTTTATTTTTACGTATGTTTATTTCTACTTTCGAGAGCGCATACGCTAAAATGATGTAATTGAAATTTAAATTTCTCTTGTGCTGAAACGTCACAATTGATTATGTACTTTTCGATGCAGTAGTTGAAAATGCGTAAACATAAACATGTGTAAGAATGCGCAGTCCATGCTTAATAGGTCCATGCATAAAACAGAGCTCTGATAACAATGTGCAACGCAGAATGCTCTGGTTTTCGTTCTAGCGAAATCGGAAATTGAACTGCGAAATTGAAAAAGCTCCCTCTAATGAACTATGGAAGATATTAAAAAAATTCTTTTTTCGTTATACCTAGAAACTCATAGTTTTTGAGAAAATTATTTCTTTTTTGTAATACCCTTATATTTTTTTTTTTTAAAAAAAGAAAATTTTTGTTGTTGCAAAAATCGTGAATTTTTGATGGTTTTTGGGTCTTTTTTTTAATAACTTTTGAAATGTTGCTCATGCCGAATTAATAGAACGGTAATGTATTACTACTGAAGTACGTGTCAGAGGTATCCAGGCTGACAAGATCGTAATTAGGTTTCGATTTAAGTCCCAATGTGAAACTTTATTGGTACCGGTATAATCAAAAAAATAACACATTAAAAAATTTGTCATACAGTCTGCACAAATCTTCATCCATCTTCATGCATTTCGAAAAAAAGTAGGGTGCGTTGAGATGAGAAAAAAACACGGTTTTAATGCCTCACGATGTATCGTGGATACGATGTTTGTGATTCCTTTTTGAACAAGATGGATTATTTTTCGAAAACAGATTTATTAAATTTAGACATCTAATGTTTGTTCGACCAAAATTTTGTTTCAATTGGATAAATGAGGCTTTAGATACGTAATTTCGAAATCAAAACACGCCTAAAATATGCATTTTTTTACTCTTTTTTTAAAAAAAATCATTTATTAAAAAAATTAAAAACGTCTGCAAAAACAAATTACCCTGACATAAAATTTTTGATTCTTCTTTAAATTGTGACTAAAAAAAAAATTTACAATAAGCCATTTTTTATTATGACTTTTGAAATATCGCATTGCAAAATTGAGTACAATTGATGAAAATACGACCCTAAAATACTAAAAAAAAAAACGGTTGAAATAAATTTTATAATCAAAGGGGCATATTTTAGGTTCAGGGAGTTGAAAAATTAATTTTTTCTAATGGTTTATTGGGAGTGGACACATCTATTTATACTGCAATTATGTTCAATAAATAAATCGTGTACTCTGTATGAATACAAAGTAGTACAAAAAGAATATGCTAATAGATTCGATGAGTACAGAGCTAAAATAAAAGGAGCAATGGGGTTTAGGGTGCGGGTAAAATGTATGGAGTGTTAAGTTTTTTAAAAGTATAAATAGGCATAAAAAATTCATAAATTTTTAATGCTAAAAAATAGGAAATGATAATTTTTATTTTTTATTAATAATGAATTTTTTTAGGAAATTCTATAAATGAGAGTTTTAAATTGGATGATGGGACGACAACAAATGTTTATAATTATTTTTTAAACACAAAGTCTTATAAAATTCGATATCCAGAGTTTCCGTGTGTTTGGGTAGGCTCGAAAGCAAAATCTGTGCTATTCCCGTTGGAATTATGTTCGATGGTTGGCGGCCAAGGGGTAAATAGACGCTACACTGAAACACAAACTCGTAATATGATTAGTGCCACTGCTACTTCGACCGATATTCGCAAGCAGAAAATTATGGATAATTATCGCAGTGCACAATTAAATAAACAAAAATGTGTAAACGAATTCGGGATTGCAGTAGGTGATAAGTTCGAGGAAATCGACGCACGTGTGTTACAGCCCCCTTCTTTAACGTATGCGAATCGAGTTGAACGTCCGCAAAGGGGGGCTTGGAAAGCTGCTAAATTCTTTAAAACTGAGCCGATTAACAATTGGATAGTGCTTTCAACGTGTCTTTCAAGATTTGTTAATACAAATAATATTCGCCAGTTAGAAAATCGGGTATTTTTAATACTTTTTTATCGATAGATCTTCGTTAATAACACAGATTACCCAGATCGGCAAAAAGTTCCCTTATCTTTCTCCTTAAAACTTGATGGCGTCACGATATTTTTCCGTTGCGCTTTAAAATAATTTTATAAATATTTTCATTTCATTTTAAATAAACATTAAAGAACGTTGAAAAACTAGTTGATGAGACGAATTTTTTACTTTATTTATTTATTTTGTAATTTCCATCGAAAAAATGTTATAAAAAATAGATAAGTATTTTTTTGGCAACATTTCGGAAGGTTCTACTAAAAGATACTACCACTTTTATTTAAATTTCTACTAACATAAAAATGAAAGGAAATTAGAAAATTTTTTTCCTTTGCCCATCTGGTTAATCAGTGTTAATGACACTGTTAAGGAAAAAATGGCTTTTTAAAAACACATCTAATATGTTACAAAACAAAAAAATTAACTTCCTAGTAAAACCAAAATAAGACCAACAGCAATTGAAGTAGAAATATTAATAATGATCGGATTCCAATTCGTTAAAAACGTTTTTTTGACAATTTTAAAACGATCGATATTTAATACCTCTTTTTAAACATTTATATCGTCGTAAAGACAATGTAGCTCTACGGAAAAGCTTTATTAACATAATTATTTTGACTTAAGTCATTTCCAGTGCTTAAGAATACAAAGGGTAAATTACTTTTTGTTACTAAATCTTACCAAACAAAAAGCAGTGGTAATGCGTTTTTTGTTCTGTGCTTTTCTTGCTAACAACTTTGGAACAATTTTTTCCATTCAAAAGTTGCCCACTTAAAACAATAAAAAGCAAAGTAATAATTGCAATAGTCACTTTTCTTCTGTTTTTCGAAGCGCTTTCTGTTGCTCGAAAATTTTATATTTTCCCCCACATATCAATTAATTTCATATTTTGGTGTTGGCGAGCATGTTTTTTTTTAACCAAGATTACAATTATCCATAATAGAACATAATAAAATCAGTAATAGTAAGGTAAGTTAATATAAAATGCATTTCCTCATTTTACTTTGTCATAGTAAAATACCATGGTCGTTTTCTACACTGAGAAAAACCTTTAGCTACAACAAAAATTGTTATTTAACAAAACGTTTTGCTATATTTCGAATAAAGAAAAATTTTTCTAATTTAAAAAAAAATATTTATAATATTTTAAAAATTTGTTTCTAATTTTTCTAAAAAATTCCGCTCTAACAGCACACTAAATTTATTTGTGTCTGATTTTATTAGTTTTCTCAGGGTATACATAACCCATATGGATATCGTGTAGTTTGTTGTGTTCTGAATGCGAACACCGTGTTCTTGCTTGCAAAATTAATCTTTTAAAACTCCAGAATAATCTCCAAAACTTGAAAAAGATCTTGATAATTGATGATAATTGGGCCGAACTGTACAGTGTAACTTAGCACGCTCTTGGCGGTCTCCAAAGGAAAAAGTAGAGATTTATCCTTTATATTTTCCGTACATCAGCCCGTGTGATTTTAATTATTTCGGTATTTTAAAATGTAAACTCTGAGTAATTAAACCTAGTAGTTGGATTGTGTTTTAGATCAGTTGAACAAAGCAGGCATTTATCACGTAATGAATGATTTAGCTGAACACTAGAGCAGAGTAGGAGAAGTTAAATGTGGGACTAGCTTTATCATATGTAAATTTAATTCATTAAATTGATTTTCCTTTTTTTTAAATAAAAATAAATATTGGCATGTTTTGATAGCCAACCTAATAAATAAAAAAGGATTCATTTTCACTTATACCTTGATTATTGTGTGTCAAAATAATTTTCCCTTGAATTCAACTGTGCCTAAAATTTACATCTATTTTAAACTCTATATGAAAAGATAACTGATTGATTTTCTGTGCTCGTGCAGATAAATTTTTGGTTCGTATTTTCAAGAGCTCTGTTCAGAGGCTTTCACTAATGTTAAACTTTTATGTTATTCTATGCACTAAATTTAAAATCGGCACAAATTACATTTAAAATATTTATTTATCAGTTAATGGACTTGAGTGTCAACTTTGGGATCAAAATGGGTCGTCCGGCACAATGCGAAGTTATTGAGAGAGTTAATGAAAAACACTTGATTCAGTTCTTCGATAGGAATAAAGATAAAGATTTAATTATTGTTATAATTGATGATCGTGACAAAAATATTTATCCAATGGTTAAAAATTTGGCCGAAATTGGAAGTGGTGTTTTAACACAGTGTATTAAGTCGATGACAGTAACCAGAAAACTAAATGATTCGACTATTTCAAATATTCTTTTGAAACTGAATGCGAAAATGAACGGCATTAATCATATTTTAGAAGAAACGCCTTTGCGACCAAAATGTCTACTCGTACCGTGTATGATTATGGGTGCTGATGTGACACATTCTGCACCAGATCAACGAAATGAACCCAGTGTTGCAGCTGTTACCGCAAGCCATGATACAAAAGCTTTTATGTACAATATCATTACGAGACTTCAAGAGCCGAAAGAGGAGATCATCAAAGACCTTGCGAAAATAACTTATGAACATTTAATGTTCTTTTATCGGCGGAATCATTGTCAAAAACCTCGAAAAATTTTCTTCTTTCGTGATGGTATTATTGTAATTTGATGGTGCACATTGAGTTACACAAATAAATTTTTTAATCATGAATTACATTGTCATTATGACAAAAGAATTCAAAGAAATTAGTGACACTTTCTGAAATATTCTGATATTTATTCGAAACGTCTGGGTTTTCGCGACATGAAAACAGAACAGCGGAATCGCGCTGCTTGGGATTCAAAAAGTTAAACTTTATACAATGTTATCAAAGCAATACCTATTTGCCTTTAATGATTTTCTTTCGACGGCGATTACAGAAGAAATAGATATAGTAGACAAATTTTGTTATAAACTTTTTTCTACTTTGAAGCTTACTCAAAGTGAAATAAAAATTTTGGTAACAAAATTATTTTAAACACCGATCGTTTATAGAATAAGTAATGCAATTCCATCAATTTATAAAGAGATAAAAACCCCTTTGGTAATTTGGGTAACCTGTAACGTTGTAAATTTGTAAATGTCAATTACATGTAAATTTAAAACAATATTAATAAATTGTACAAATAGATTAAAAAATTATAGTTAGTTTTGTGTAAAATCAAATTATTAATTTTTGTTGTGTAATAGATTACTATTAATTTCGTTATAATAGTTGTGAGTTCCAAATTTTAAAAAGTTAATGATAAAATTGGTAATATAAAACTAAATATTTCTAGTGAACTTTTGAGATAAGAATGAAGAAAATTTTATATCTTCAAATTGTCCACCTGTAGATTGTAGGCGTCACTTTAAAGAACGTTGTGCTAAACAATTTTTTTACGATTTTAATTAGCTTTTAATTAAATACCTCAATGTGCAACACAAAATCTATTTAGCTTTATTTAAAATTCAGCAAACTAAAGTAGCAAAAGGATTTTAGGTCTTTACGCTTGTATAATGGGCTATGGGTTTGATGTGTATATGAAATTACTGAATATGCATTCAGGAATTCGATATAATAGTGTATTGCGCAGTATTAATATATTGGAATTTCAGTTTAGTGTAATGTTGGTGTAATGAAAACTTACATTACACTAATTGACTTTACGGACACACGAAAACTTCATTTCATTTTTTCACTGAATAAAGAATAAAAAAAATAGTTTATTACATGTTTTCTATGCACAAGGGAACTTACCTAGGTGTCAGTCGCCGATTTTTTTCAATGTACTCTTATTCGCTTAAACATGTTTTTAGAAGAAGAAAAAGTATACTATTCGTGCACATATACTTTTGGGGTGAGCTGTTAGGATTAAATTGTGATACCACCAAAACAAAAATTCACGTACCTCGAATATTGTTCTTTTTTTGGAAAAATGACCTTTATAAAAGCTATACAGCTTTAAAAGATCTACAAAAAACTTAAATAACTTTTTGTAGTTTGAGCATTTTTTGGCTTAAAATTAAAAAAAATGTATTTTTTCAGTTTTTTTTTCCTTTTAAAATAGTTTTTGATCAACATATAGACTAATATATGTTCGTGGTATTACATTCATAACCCTGTTTATTAAACAATCAATTACTTTTACATCTTTTATTAAGAAGCGCTAAAATAAAAAAATACTGTTTAATTTTTAAAAAAAAATCCGTATTATATAAAATGCTTTTAATTTTTAACACTAAAATAATGTTTTTCTGCATAATTTACATAATAAATAAATACTTTGAATATTTTTTGTATTTTCGCCTTCAGTTTTTTTTTAATATACTTTATCATATATGATTTAAAGAAGAACGCTTGGTGATATTGATCTATTCGTAATTGTTTTTCGAAATTGCTTTAAAGGAAAAAAATTAAATAAAATTTCAATACTTTTTATATTTTGTTTTTATAGGTTACATTAATTTCATCAAAATTAAAATACTATTCAAAAATAAAGTTTCATTGTTTATAATTCAAGAAGGAAAGTCGGAATAATAGAGCTTTTCTAAACAATATTGTCAAAACACAGTACGTGTTTTTGAAAATAGCACTCTTAATTTAATTGATATGTTATAGCTACTCAAAATTACTCAACGTCTATGTTTTGTGTAAGATCGAGTAAGTTTGCCAAAATATATTAGTAATCCTACTCTTTGTGGAAGGCTATTTTCGAAAACGCCCAATGTTTTCTTTGCACCATTCACAATTAATAAATGCAATTTAATGAATCCTATTCCAAGGACTAGTTTACACACAATAACTGATAATTGTATATTACTGATGTCGGACACATATTCTTAAAGCTGGTATTTAATGGAATAATTATTTGTTTCTTTATATGTAAATATGGTTTATATTTTAATACGTAATGCCTTTTTTGGAAACGTGTGTCTCATGAATTATTAAATAAGGTTCACAAGCTATAGTTTGCTAACGTTGCTCTTACTGTGCAGAAAATTTCTCATGTATAATTTATAGGTGTATCTGATGGGCAGTTTCAAGAAGTACTTACAAAGGAATTAAGTGCCATAAAAAAGGCATTTATACTGGTGGAAAAAGAAGGCACCTATCAGCCACCAATTACGTTTCTTGTAGTTCAGAAACGGCATCACACTCGTTTCTTTCCAGTTAACAAACAAGATTCCGAAGATAGAAATAATAATGTGCCGGCAGGGACGTGTGTTGATAATACAATCGTACAGCCAAATACACTTGATTTTTACCTTCTCAGCCATGGCTCGATACAAGGTGTTTCGAAACCAACCCGTTATCGAATGCTGTTTGATGAAAACGACTGTACAGAAGATGAAGTTGAAAAGTTAACGTTTTATTTATGTCATATGTTTTCTCGATGCACTCGGAGTGTATCTTATCCTGCTCCGACTTATTATGCACATTTGGCCGCATTTCGAGCTAAGCATCATTTGCGAAGGTATTCCATTTTATAAATTAGCCGCAATTAATGATTTTTTTTTTTAGTAATAAGGTTGATATCGATAACTTAGATAAAGAAATTGCAAAGTATAAAATTAACGAGAAGTTTGCGAGTAATTTTCCTATGTTCTTTGTTTAAGTAGCTTGGTGAATTACATTTATTCAAGTTTTTTTTATGAAATATGGTCTAATAGTGACTTTGATTTGCGTACGACTATAAAAGTTCGTTTTTTGCTTTATAGGGCGATGGAACTCAGAAAAATTTATTATTTTTTAAATTTTCATTTTTTTTTTATTAATATTACATGTGTTTGTACAAAAAATTTTAATAAAATTTTAGGCTTACTGGTGATTTTTATATATATGATGTTATGTTTAGTGTTATAGGAGTTTCAAAGAAATAAATTTTAGGTTGGAAAAAGCTCCATTATGAAATTACGCATTTCAAATTATCCAAATTATTTGATTTTCAAAAAAAAAGTGTTAGATTCAAGAAAGCAATATGTTTGTGTAAAATTTACAAGAATTTTAAAATAATATTCACTGGTTATAATATTTGGTTGGTTCATATAAAATGTCGAATTTCGTTTAGAACCTTTTTTCGCACGGTTAGATTATAATCTGTGATGGAAAATGGGTTTTTTTACGACAATGGAAAAAAATGTGCCTGATAGCTTAATGGAGATGAGCCGTATGCTCATATTCCAATGTCATCACATTATTCGTGGAAGATTTCAATTACAATTTGGTGCGATGTGATTGGGATAATTCATTACTCGTTCCTTCGACCCACGAGAGCAATTAGAGAATATTGGACTCTAATATTCACCAATATTGAAACTTATTTTCTAGCCCCACAGAGTGGTCCAAATAAAGGATTTTTTGGAAAAAACGACATAATTTTAAGAAAAAATGAGGCAAAAAGATTTACGACAAATATAAACGAAATGCGTTAAGTTCATCATCTGTTAATCGTTTATTTTCGTTCCTTATTGTTTGAAGACACTGATGTCCCATTTGCAATTTAAACAATATTAATTAATTCTAAATAGAACTTAAATCATCCATTGTAAAATTCACTAATAATATCTATGGGAAAAATAAAAAGATCACAAGTTTACGCACGTAAAAACAACAAAAGTTTGTGGAATGTAGTATAACAAGCATTTAAAAATAAATTTTAAAACGTCGCAAAGCCGCAATCGGTTTACGTAGAGCATTAATATCATTAATTTAAGTATTGTTTTACCTCTTAATTCCATTCTTGTCATCCTAATGTGAGGATAAAGTGAAGGTAATATCACTGTAAGAAAATCACTGTGATCTCACAGTATGAAGTTGTAGTGTGAGATTGCACTCACAACTTTCACAATGTGATATTACTGTGAGACTCCACTGTTATTTCACAGTAATATCACAGTGAGATTGTTGTTGAGCTCCAAAACATTAGCTGGATGAAGATTAGAATTTCGAAAATTTTTATTTCAAATATTAAAATATTTATTATAATTTATTTAAATATTTCGCGAAGAGAAAGTATATTAGAACTATTAGTCGCGTTAACGATCAAAGACTAAAGTTGTTGTTCACAAGTTGAGAAGTTTTTTTTATATCCATTTTCATCACCAGAGTTTGAGGAATTTGCTGCATCCAAGGACTCTTATTTATTTCGATTTCGCTTTACAAAACGTTTATTCCAGTCTTGGACCAGACAATATTTGAATTCTTGAGATTCCTCGATTTGAATGTAGTTGAGGAATTCGCACCATTCACAACATTGTGGTGTGAGGAGGCTCGCATTTAAACTCACGTTGATATTAGGGATGTAACAATGATATCACTGCGATAATTCACAACTGTGTGGATCACAATAAACCTTACTGCATATCATAGTATCACTAAATTATCACAGTGAGTATTCAGTAAGTCCTCACAGTGATATTATTGTGATAATTACACTGAAAAAGATTTTGATTCTTGAATCTGAGATTTGAAAAACATGATACATATCCTGAAAGCACTAGTCAGTATTAAGAATTACGTGAAATATTAGCGTTATTAGCCACGGTTCAGGACTTATTGAGCTGTGACCTAACCACAGTAAAAACTGTAAATTATATCACAAAGTCTAATTTTTATTTTAAGAAATAGCTTCTATAAAAGTTGTGTGTCGTAAAAAGATGTGTGTTAAAAAAATTTCAATAAAACTTTTAACTTAAATTTTGGCGCCAAATTTTGAAAATAGTTTTTTACGTGCTTTAAGTCAAATTACATAGTCAAAATTCTTTACTTTTATTAAACCTGCTCTTCATGAAACACTATTTTTGTAAATGTCTATAGAAATAAGCTATTTTGAACTCTTTAATAGGGTGATTTCTTATTTCTTCACTGGCAACACTGCTCTTTGCCGCGTGCTATCCAGTATTTGTCAGAGAGAAGTTATTTTGTGTGACTACGTTGACTGTGGTTTAAAATATACTCATTTCAAAATGCAAATTTTTGTGAAAACTTTAACTGGTAAAACCATTACGCTTGAAGTCGAGCCATCCGATACGATTGAAAATGTTAAAGCGAAAATTCAAGATAAGGAAGGTATTCCTCCAGATCAACAACGGTTAATATTCGCCGGAAAACAACTAGAAGATGGAAGAACGTTGAATGACTATAATATTCAGAAAGAATCCACGTTGCATTTAGTCTTACGTTTACGCGGTGGCGTCATTGAGCCAACATTGCGTCTTTTGGCTCAAAAATATAATTGTGAGAAAATGATCTGTCGGAAGTGCTATGCTCGACTACATCCACGTGCTACGAATTGCCGTAAGAAGAAATGTGGGCACACGAACAATATTCGCCCAAAAAAGAAGCTAAAATAAATTTTTTGTATTTTAAAAACTGGAATTTAATAAATTGAAAATTAAATATCAGCTTGTTTTTTTGTAATTATTTAACAACGGGTTAGGATACATTTTATTTCATACGAAGAGTGATCTGATTTCAACACGTTCAACCTGGTGCAATTTTTCAATTTAACCCTTTGAATCCCAGATAGTTTTACGAAAAAATTTGTCGAGAAATCCCAAGCAGCGCGACAGCGCTTTCTCTAAATAGGCACGAAAATATCCAGCCAGCGCGATAGCGCTTGCTTTGCTTGCTAATGCTTCGTTTGTTGTACACAACGCGCGAATCGTCTGGGTTTTCTCGACATGAAAACAGAGCAGCGCAATCGCGTTGCTTTAGACTCAAAGGGTTAATGTATGCTTTTTTAAATAAAGAGTGCGTTCGAAAACTCAACAATAGTTAATTGTTTCCGTATATATCAGAGGTGGGCACATATGATGCATTGGAAGCCGCATTTCATTTTTTAATTTATTACGGGAGTCGCACAAAACTACCTGAAGAGTAGTTGGATATGTCGAACATACGTGATTGACTATTCTATTGATCATTTATAAATAATATTAACTGTTTATTTGTATTTTTGATTTTTCCTATTTATACTGAGTATCTCACAGGTATTTTTCATGCA
>AGDA01047117.1:0-18822 GCA_000281935.1 Mengenilla moldrzyki | reverse complement strand
TTTTGTTTTACTCAAAAAGTGTAAAACCTTTGAATAAGTGAATGCACCCTAAATCAGAACAAAGAATAACTTACAAGCACAGTGAGTTGCTCACGTGAAATATTTTTAAAAAGCCGTTAGAAACGGTTTTAGCTTTTTATAACACAGATAAAAAAAAGTGTTACAAAAGGTTACAACCCAATTCGTCAAAATACAAAAAGTCGCAACCAAAGATATTCAAGTTGCTCGCCATAAAAGATCTAATATGTTACAAAAACATTCTACTTGAAAAAAAATTAGGATTTCTGCTTACTATGTGTTTAAAATTTTATTATTATTAGTTTATGTTATGTATTCAAATTTAATTATTTAAAAGTACACTCTACGCTCCTATATGCTTTTAACATGTTTTTATATATTTTAAATGCTTAAAAATTAATGAATTTACCCAGAAAATTTTTAGTAAAGTGATTTCATTGAAAAATATTGAAGATATTTGTTACAAATTTGGTATTTTTATGTAACATTTTCTAGTGTATTTTTTTTTAAATAGTTTTTGATAAAACTCAAAAAATAAATGAAAAATAGAATATTTTGATTAAAAACTACTAAATAATTTCGTTAAAAAATCCTTAATCTATAACACATTTGTAGTAAATATTTTTTTATAACCTTACAAAACATTTCAGTTCTGTGCTTTATTAACTGATAATAAAATAATTTTAGTGGTTTGAATTCCTGTAAAAATCTTTAAACAACTTAACACTGAGCAAGATTTTCGCATTTTTGCGTTTGGCTAAATACAAATTCGTTTTTAAATTTTAATTGAGAGAAATGCATACTTGATTTTCTAACGTGTAGTAAATTTGTTCCTTTTTAACCCACACTGGTTCGTAAAAAATTTGCTAGTTTTCATTGGTTCGTAATTGGAATATAAATATCTCGATTAATTTCCATGAAAAGATAATGACATTACACCTACATAAACTTCAATATTTTAATATTACTTAATCCATCGCGTTTGAAGTTTACACAGTGTCAGGCCTAAAATTCGCAACATTGCTTTTTTATTTCTTCTGTCGAAAATATATATATTAATTCGAAAAGAGTTGTATTTTCAATGACTCCTACGCACGTCCCGATATACATTTAAATGACTTTTTTTAGGACAACATCTATGTCAAATTTAAAGTAATTTATGTTATAATTTCTACTTTAAAATAATATCGATGGTCACAAATGTCAAAATATTACAATATCGAACATATGAGCCACACAGAAATGAACATTAGTTTACTTTATGCGGGTGGTCTGCTTTTTTTCAAATTTCGACATCTCGTAATTTTTTAAAAAAAATTAAAACGAAAAATTAAAATTTTCTTTCTATTTAGTTACGTTAGTTTGTTTATTTGTTCGTTATATGTTGTCGTTTTCCTCTACACAGACACTTATAAATTAATAACTGGACATTTGCGGTGTCGTAAATTTTAATTTATCGTAAATTTTAATTTATCGTAATCCCGTTGTCTTTTTTCATAATTGAACAGATTTTTATTCGAAAAATCTTCGCGTGCTCTTCGGTTTTATATTAATATTAAAAATTATTTTGTACAGTGAATATTATAGAAATTGCCTCTTTCGAATGAGAAATGACTTAAGTCTAATTTGATAAATGGAATAGAATTTCTGTATGTTTATGATGTTAATAATTGTCGATAGCAAACAATTTTAAATTTCAACAGACAATTTCAGTAGTTTGTTTTGTTCATTTTTAATAGAATAAATACTTTATACTGAATTAAATGTTTTAATAAATGTCTTGAATAGATTAGGGATTCTGAGAAGCTTCGATAAATATACTTAACTTAAATTGATAATCAGAACCCCAAAATGTTTTAATCTGATTACATTTAGTGCGATTTTCATATTGTTACTTGTAAGAACTATGCACGTACTTTGTGCTTATTTAAATAACTGAAAATCAAAGTAATTGATTGTTCTATCATAAGTGTGCGTTTCATTTCATTGTTTAAACTCTCCGATTGAAGCATATATCATATTCAATTATACACTCACAAAAATGACTGCTTAATTTAAGAAGAAAATAATACTTAGGGCTAAACAAGTATATATTTTTTTCAAAAATTTAAGTTTTCAATGTTTAATATAAAAAATTATTATCCTTAAAATTAGAAAAAATTATTCTTAAATGTACAAAGTTTTTGGTTTTAAAATAATTTTCTAAAACAATGAGAACTTTTCTTAAGTTGGGTATTTTTGGTCTTGTATTTAGAATTTTTTTACTACACGGAGAGAAAAATTGGTCGATTTAATAAAAAAGTGACAACAACGCAATTTTAATTATTTTCACTAACTGTTTTTGTTAATTTTAATATAAATTTAGTTATTTTCAAATTTTTGTTATTAAAAACTACAAACGTTCAATTTGTAGTAATTTTTTCAACGGTTTATGGCAATTTTTTTCTCAATGTAGTTTTAAGAGGAAACGTTTGAAACTAGAGCTCTATATATTAAATTTAATAAGAAAAAACACTTGGTACGTATAATGGAAAATCGTATTCTTAACATAAGTATTTTAACAAGTTCATTTTTAACAGTGTTGAAGTAAGAAGTTTGGTAACATTTTAACCGAATCGTTTTTTTGTGCAAGGGATGCCCATCAACAGAATGATAATTGAGTAACTTTCTGTGACATAAGATAACTTAAGTGAATCTCTTGTTGATGAGAGTAGGGTTACTAAAACGCCCTTAGACAGTTTGTTCGCAGTAGATTCAATTAGTAAATTTCTTCACTTTTTTCGCTTTTATTACTTGTGTTTGGAAACATAAAATTCATTAGATTGAAATACTTTTATGCATAAAAAATATTTATTTAAAAAAACAAATTTTTTTATTTAAAAACAAAAATAATTTCCATTTCAAATAAACGCAAATTTTATATTTATAACATATTTAATTCAAAATTTTGATTTTTTTCATTTGTCATTTAACAGTTAAAAGAATTGCAATACGAAAATTATTCTAAAACAAAAACCATTTTTATTCAAAATATCAGTAAATGAGTTATTTTTGAAATGTAGTTTTCATTATTTAATTTCGATTTAACAACTTCAAAGAAATTAAATTACGAAGAACTTAACACTTTTTTTTAGAATAAATTTTCACTAAGATTTTTTACAGTTTTAGACATCAACATCAGTTTCGAAGAAAGTTTTTGTAAATACAAGTGTTTAAGTTTGTTCGTATGTTTCGTATTAAGCTTCAGAACATCAGAAGAATATATGTAAAATTAAAAAAAATCTTTTAAACGTTTTTAATAATTCTTTATTAAATAAGATTATTTATTAATGAAGTAGACTTTCTAACTTGCTGAAAACATCGTTTGTGCTAATTTTATTTCTCTTACAATATTTAAAGTTTACGTTCTAGAAAATGCTAAAAAAACAAAAAACTCTTGCCTTACACGGAAACATATCATTTATGATTTATGATTCACTGTATTTGGCGTGTTAAGCATGTTTAATATTATAATTATTCAATAGACAACACAGCATCGAAAAATTACATACGCGAAAAAGCAAAAAACGAAACAAGACTTAACAAGACATAACAACAAAATCTCATAAAGTTCACTTAAATCCTACGTACTGATAAGAAATGTTTATAATTTCAAAGTTGCTTATTAATATTTTCGCACAATATTCGCAATTTATTTACAAAGAGAAAATAGATATTAAATTATAAACACCTACTAAGATATGTAACAAGATGCGTATTGTTTAACAGGGTATAATTTAAAGTGCAAAAAGTGCATTTCTTTATTGCTATTATTATTTGCTCATATATTATTTGAATTCGCCTACAATTTTCGAAGTTTCCAAAAATACTTATGAAATCGATTAATTCGAGTTCTTTATTTATACACTTTGAGATATCAATTAATGAATAAAGCTATAAATTTTTGTTGTTTTCGTTAGAAAAAACAACGAATATTAATGAAAAATTTGATTGGTTTTTTTTCTTTTCGAAAATCTGACATAAGAAAAAAACTATTTTTCATATAAATCAAAATAACATGTTCTAAATTATTAAGTGGAAGATTGTAAATTGTGGTCTCATCATTACCACTGACGAAGTCGATGAACGTTTTAAAATTGAAAATAAAAAAAAAACAACGTTAAAATTAAAAATAATGAGCTGTGAACTTATGAGCTATGGTTTCTAGGAGATGAAATGACTACGATGAGTTATATAAAATGCAAAATGTCCCGAAGGCTCTTATCAAATAAATTATTTTGTAATGGAAAAAAAAGAATTGAAGCTAATAAACTTTGTTTTTTGTTTATACTTATTAAAAATGTGTAAAAAACGGGTCGAAAATCATTTAAATATTCAAGAGATTGGAGTTGTTTAAAATTTAATTTAAAATCGTTGTGATTTTTTTAAGTACTAAATATGGGCGGTTTGAAACAAGATCAGTTTATTAATTATTTTATGTTAAAATAATTTGGAAACTTTTTTTTAATATAGTATTATTTATTTTTTATCATTAAATTAATATCTTTTAATAGTTGTCAGATTAATGGAATTTTTTTCACGAATATAAATTTTTCATTTGTAATTTTTAAAATTTTAAAAAGAAAAGGAGCCGAAGTTTTATACAAATTCCAAAGTTTTTTTTTTTCAAAAATTTTTAATTTTTGCTTTGAAATTTAAAAAACACACTAGTTTGTTTATTAGAATTTGAAAAATTACTTATGTAAAATGACATGATTTTATTCAAACATCAAGAATAAAGTCGAATATTATTATGTTTAATCAGACCACCAACTAACTCGTAATAAAAGTCGTTGTGATTCAAATGCTAAATTTATTTATTTTCGGAAATTTGTCACATTAAACTTTTATTATTACGAATTTTATTTATTTAATTCCTATAAATGTATTATTATTAAAATTTAAAACGTATTTTATTAACATAAATTACTCGAGAGATAAAAGGTTTTAAACAGTACTCTCATTATATAATTATTAAGATTTTGTTTTCAGAAAAATTATGTTAATTTGGTTGTTTCTTATTTTATGAGTCTCTCACTTAAAAGCTGAAATTTTAAAACTAAAATTTACAAATGCAGTATACACGATATTATCAATATTTTATTTAAAAATATATGTATACAAGTCGTAATAAAATTCAGGATACTTAATAAAAAGTAAAAAAATATGTATTTATATTATGCATACCTAATTTTTTCTTTTCATTTTTTTTCTCAAGCCGCGATAATGATTCAACAATACGCAAAATTGTTAGTACCGACGGCCCGAAAAGCTGTAAGTTGCATGAAATCTTTGTAATTAAATTGACTTTAAAATCAAAATTTTAAATTAGATTTTGAATAATGTTATGTATCAGACACGACCACTAACCTGCTTAAAGGCGACAAGCCTAGCTTCAAGCAATATGACTGCATCTTGGCCGCAAATGAGCCCCATTCAACGTCAATTCCAGACCAGTGCGGTCAAGAATGATATCGACTCAGCAGCTAAGTTCATTGGAGCTGGCGCTGCAACAGTTGGTGTTGCCGGATCCGGTGTGTACATTTTTATTTAGTTTCAAATTCTTTAAAATAAGTCACTTTGGGGAAATTATCTTCTTAATTTTTTGCGAAAAATTTAATTTCACAAAGCATTGATTTATTTTTTTAGCAAATTTTTAATTCTTAAATATTTCGTAGAGTCACTTGTCTTAAAACTATCTGTATAACTTTTTTTTTTGAGAATAAAGCAAAAACGTTTATCGTCATAAATGCGATTTTTTAAATGCTAATTTTTCACAAAAAAAAAATTAAAAATGCTCCGCTTTAGTACTATTAATGAAATCACTTTAGGTCAAAAACATGATGTCTTTAAGACCAGTATTTTGCAAAACAGTAAAATGTAATGATTCAAATAATCATGCAAACAGAACGAAAATAGGAACGAATTAATAAATAAATATATTAAGAAAAATATTTAGTGAAATAAGGCAAATAAATTTAATATGTTATGTTGCAACACTCGCTTTTATTTTTATTTTTTTTATTTTTTGCTTATATTCATTGTAATATGGGTTTATAAAATGTAAACTTACCCGCGTACATATGTGTGTATACGTAGAAAGTTTTTCTCTAAGTTTTTGTTACAAAGTAACAATTCAAAACGCTTAAACGAGTAAAATTTCCTCCTCCAAAGGAATTTCCCTATGAGAAATTGTAAGTTTTATTCCCCACAAGCAAACATATATGTACGCGAAGTAGAAGAAGAATAACAATAGTTAGTGTTAGTTAATTGTCTAATTTTTAAAAATGTAAATAAAAAAATGCATTTTTAACAGCTATTAGAGTAAAAAATTTTTTTAGAAAAATCAAAAATTGTTTTTTGAGTTATCATAAAGTTGTTTTTAAACTAACAAAACTTTTGTATACCTTAAGTATAACAACACGTTTTGCTAAAATTCCATAATTGTTATCTGTTTTGACTACAGTTTTTTCTCAGTGCGTGATCAAAATATTTTTTCGTTATTTAAAAGATGAGAAAAATACAATAAGTCAAATAGAAGTTTTAATGGTGTTGAAAATATTTTTTGATGATTTTGTGATTATTTTGTGTCTCAATTTCACTCATTTTATTATTTTCCTAAAATTTTCGTTGAGTCCAAGAGGTTATACGGTGTGTTTTTAGATTATATGTCTGTTCAACTTATAGAATATTGTAAATTTAATGCTAAAAATCACACGTTTAAGTTAAACATATTTCGTATTTTGTCGCATGATGATTACAACAAAACACATTTGATTTAATTTAAAACGTAAACATTGCTGCATTAATAAAAGCGTCTACTACACTGAGAAAACCAATATTTAAAATATGGCGGTAAAGAAATGTTTCTTTTAGCATAACAAAATCATACTCATTTCTTTACACTCACAAAAAAGACTTCTTAATTTAACGAGAAAATAACACTTAAGGCGGGACAAGTATTTTTTCTCCAAAATTTAAGATTTCAATACTTAATATAAGAAATTTTTTCCTTAAAGCTAGAAGAAATTATTCTTAAATTTACAAGAATTTTAGTCCTAAAATAATTCTCTAAAAACAAGAAGAATCCTTCTTAAATTAGATATTTTTAGTTCTGTATTTAGAATTTTTTTTTTTCAAATTTTTCGAATTTTTTTTACTAATTTTGGGAAAAAAAAGCTTAAGACTAAAACTTTATTAAATTTAAGAAGAAAAAAAAACTTGTTACATATAGTAGAAAATCACACTTTTAAAATAAGTATTTTTCTTATTTTTAAGCAGTTCATTTTTAACAGTGTAGTATTTAAAGACCATAATTTTAAAATTTAAAGAATAGAAACGTACATTTTAAAGAAAAAATCTTTATATATTGAAGACATCATCATGATTTCGCTACATTAAAAGAATTATTTCTTTACCGTCGTGTTTTAAAGAATTTTTCTTTAGCTAATAAAGAACAAAACAAACACTAATATATTTTCTAAATAGATTATTTTAACGAAATACATATTAGATTAATCTTATTAAAGTTTAGAGTTATATTTTGTGTTATGAAATTATGAAAAATTTTGCTTAATTTCAATAGATACTTATTGTGCTTGATGTATTGTCTTTTTTATATAAAAAAAAAGTTTTTGTGTTAATTTGGTTCTTTTTAGTAATGCTATTCTCTTAAAATTCAATCTCAATTTATGTTTAATATTATTAATTATTTTTGAATTATTTTATTTGTGTAGGTGCTGGAATCGGTTCTGTTTTTGGGTCACTGATTATCGGTTACGCCCGTAATCCATCGTTGAAACAGCAGTTATTCTCATACGCAATTTTAGGTTTCGCCTTATCAGAAGCTATGGGATTGTTCTGTCTGATGATGTCTTTTCTTCTACTATTTGCTTTTTAATTTTGTTACTTTGATCATATATAGAGTATGATTTAGAATGAATTTTTTAAGGAATAAAAAAAAACTTAATATAATTGAGCTATCTTGTTTTTAGTCAGTCTAATTGCTTCGATTAAACACAAAATTATTGTAATTATTATGAAGGTGTTAAAGGTTTATGTTTTCTTTTGCGGTTTTCTCCGAATTACCATAGTTTTTTTTTCTAGTTTCAAAAGAAAAAATTGCATAATCGAAATATTGGTTTTTTTTTAGAAAAATATTTATTTCTACACATTTTGTAGTTGTGTTGTTGTTATTTTGCAAAATAAAAAAATAAGTAGTCACCCACATAAATAAAATAAAATATTGGAAAAGTCGAAGATCATTCGCACAGGAATAATTTTACGTTTTTTCTCTTCTGCTTTTTTAATTTAAAAGATTCTGTCAAATGATATCATTAATTTGCTTCATGTCTTTAATCTCTTCTAAAGAAGAATATAAAAAAATAACACTACCTGACCAGTTTTTCAATATCGAATTACAATTTTATTTTATTAATCATTATTTTTCTGTATAAGTAACCATTATTTTATCATGCCGTATATAAAGCAAAGTAATAATAATTGAAATTATTTTCTCTAATTGATTTCAACAAAAAGTAAAACTTTGAGCGTAAAAGTCATAAGTCAACTATTGGCAATAATTAATATTATCGTAAAGTAATATTAAAAAATCAAAATTTTAATGACGGAAAAATATAGTAATTTGTGGCGCGTCCCGTTGTGAAATTAATTATTAATGAAGTATAAGAATGAAATTCATAAAAATCGATAAAGATTTTATCACGACGAAAACGTATTATAAAGTAGCGTCTTTATCCGCAGGGTCACAAAGTTACATAAAACTGCTTATGAGTCCAGTGTATGAATCATGACTTAATTTGGAGATAAGTGAAAGTTCCCCTTGTTTTGTAGAAAAATTTTAAATTGTCAGTGTTTCAAAATAATTGTACTTTGCTTTAAAAATTCTTATTTACTCACTTAACTCAATCAATTATACTATGATCAATTGATCTTTTATCCAAGAACTAATTTTTATCTAAGAAAAAAGATCGAATTAATCAGATAATTATTCTTCTATATTATGAAATACGTAGTGATAAAAGTGTACTGTGTTGACAATAAATATAATGAAATGGTTTTAGAATGTAAAATATGAAACTATGCTGTATGCATATAAATTTAATGTACAAAAAAGGTGTAGAAAAGAATTAAGATTTTTATGAATAGTGATGTAATTTGATAATAACACCCGTTAAACTTTTCGAGTCTAGTATCTAAAATTCGTCTTAAGATAACTGAAAGATATCTGTTTCTATACTTAAGAAATAGAGTTTTGAAACTAATTTAGTTAAATTTTCGAAGCAAAAGAATTAAATTTAGTCAGAAAAAAGATAACTATTTTATGACTTAATGTTTAAATCGACTCTTAGAGCATTTGTTTTGACAATATTGCTAAAAATTTGCTACATTTTTGCTTGTAGTAAATATGTTGTTTGTGCGATGTGTCTCGCAATTTTACTTTTTATTCCCAATTTTTTACTAAATTTCTGATATTTGTTTACTTTTATGTTCACTTCAATATATTTTTAAAAAAAAGTTTAATATCGACTAATTTGCTGCTAAACTAGTCCCAAAATCTCTATTTTACGCATATAAATTTAGAAGTCTTTCAGCAGACTTAATCATTTATTTAGTAATATGTTAGCT
The DNA here is from genome assembly GCA_000281935.1 of Mengenilla moldrzyki. Taxonomy (NCBI): domain Eukaryota; kingdom Metazoa; phylum Arthropoda; class Insecta; order Strepsiptera; family Mengenillidae; genus Mengenilla; species Mengenilla moldrzyki. The sequence continues at coordinate 9,117 of AGDA01047117.1, read as the reverse complement.
CACAGGGGAATAAAAAACCAAAAAAAGTCAAATTACAGAAAATATTTGACATAAATGTATCTTAAAGTCAATATAAAGGTACAAATTAGTTTCTTTTTAAGAAATATGTTTGATGGTTTTAAGTTGTATACAATGGTTAATAATATTTATTTACAGAATTATTAAAAATTTAATGACTATAAATTTCTTTAGCTAAAAATAAATTTATTTGATACATTCTGTAGTTACTATCCATTTCAGTCGCTCAACAATTAGCTCAGTACAAAATTTTTTATTAAAATTTCAACTTAGTAACATTACATAAAATTACTTAAATGTAAATTTAATAACTATTAAGTACTCAATAATTACTAATTTTCTCTTCACGATTTCGCGGAAAACGGACAATATATATGATGCTAGCAGAAATATGTTTATAATATACGAAAAGAATTTAATTTGAAAACAAATAGTGTAATAAATAGAAGAATTATACTAAATTTCACTCAAATATTTCTTGTCTCGAGATCGTGAAGAATTTAGTCTTATATTCAGTAAATATTTTTATCAGAGTACTTGTGTCTTTTAAAAACACAAGTTAATTTTTTATTTAGTTTCAAACTTCTGGACATTATTTTTTATTATTGGATGAATTCGAATTGGATTTTGCTAATTTCTTGAATCAAGTTATAATTAACTATTTGTCATTATCTCGTAGACTTGAAATTCATACTTGGAACTTCGGTCAGTTGTCTATAATAACGGTGGCCAAACGGCAGCTACATGCGGCTCTTTGAATAATTATTTGTAACTCTTGTTAAGTGTACTCGAATCCTCTTTTCATATTTGTGTTATTATATTTTAACAAATTACTACTGTTCCGTAAATGGTTCAAACTGTCTTTGAAATTACTAATGAAAAATTAAAAAAAAATTAAGTGTAACGTTGTAGCAAATTTCTTGATTATCAAGAAAAGTGAAATAAATAATTATAATTTGAGTAAGAAGAATTTTTTCAGTACCCTTTTTGCATACCTTTTAAATACGTATTTAATTGCGGCTCGTGAAACATTTCAAATTTTGAAGAGTGATTCCAATTATAGAGATGTCCGGCCATCTCTAGTCCATAATATGTTAAAGTAATTATATATTTTTTAAGAGGCGGTCATTTTTTTATATGCCTTTGGAGTAATGACTTACACTACGCCATTGTCTAGTGCTGTATATTTCTAAAAATTTAAATTTTTGTATACTTATTTTGATGCCATCGTGAATATTAGTTTTTATGATCCCAAAATTAATAATTCGTTTAGTGAAAGAACTGTTGGTTTTTTTATCTCTTTTTTTTTCAATAAATTAAATTTTTTTTTGGTAAAATTTCATTCAAAAATATTGAATTTATTTTGTCCAGTAGATATGTAAAAAATTTAAATTTTATTTTGATTTCTATTTTTTAATTTTTTTAAATTCATATTCTACAAATTTTTATGTTTCTAGTTTTCATGTGAATATCCTAGATGTGTAATATTTAGAAAAATTTGAATGTCATTATTCGTAACTTCTATGATGTACAAGTAATCGAGATCGATTACACCTCGAGGTATTTTCGTTTAAGTTATAAAAAACAGTTTACAAATAATTTTCTCAAAAAAAATTTATAATATTACACTGCAACAAAGTCTTTTAATTACTCAATTCGTTTAACTATAGTTTTATTATTTTAAGATTTCTCAAATCTTGAATATAATAACAATAATAATAAAATAGTGTTGGCGCCCAAATTATTTTTATGGAGGTGTGTGAAAGTTGCATATTAATTTTTTTACGTAAAAAAAAAGAAAAGGACTTTACAGAACAACGTATTTGTACTGAAATTTAAATTTGTTCTCTTGTAAATTTTTAATTAATTTCAATTTAAGAACTACAAAACCGCAGAAAAATATTTAAGCGACGAACAGTTTTTATTTTTTAAAAAATCTTATTGTTCTTTTTCTCATTTAAAAATTAATTAAAGCAAACAATAAGAGAAGCGCAATTTAAGAAAAAAAGCAGCTTTGTACAAAATTTTTCTTTATTGAATTACTTGCTCTTTTTTAAAAAGTGTACACGGCCTTAATTGAATTTTTCAAAAGCAATGGCTTTTAATAATCAGTTTTACGCATTATTATTAATTATCATTTAAGTCGCATAAATCTTACTTATTTTTTGAAAAGTGTGCAAAATTTAATCTAGAGAAAAAGTATATATTAATTTTATATATATGTATATGTATATGTATATATAAAAAAGATCAAGTCGTGTATACTGCTTTAAAAAATTAGCATTTTCTTTGTGACTTAAAGAAGCTGAATTTTCAATATTGCAAAAAACGGTAACGATAATAACAATAATAATGAAAAAAAAATGCAGAAAACAATACAAAATCAGAACTTGTCTTTTTTCAGTAATAATAATAATAATAATAATAATAATAATAATAATACAATCGTTTTTAATTGGCATTACAGAATTGATTTTATTTATTTTGTTCAAGCCAATACATGGTAGAAAAACAATAACGAATTTTTCGTTTCGGCAAAATTGAAGTAATTTATGAGTGCAGTAATTAGAGGAAACGATTTTATGCATATTTGCGCAATTATTTGACGAAAAAAAGAAATTACACATTAGATTCGCAATATGCAAAACAAGTATTATTCTGATGTAAATTTATGTTAAATATGTTCCGGAAATTTTCAATTGAAATTATTGTTATGATATTGTTTTAGAATAGACGGTTTTTGTTTCATTGTTATATGTTTCGATTAATTTACATAAATTTTGATAATCTTTTTAGTTTTTTTTTTTAATTTAACAGCAAAAAAGTTATCCTGTCGAGACACATAAATTGAATATGAATCTCCAAAAGGTTTTCGAAAACTATGAAGAAACTTTGTTTTATTTTAAAACCATGTATAAAAATGCCAGTGTTAAATATACTTTTCTATATTTTATTCTGATTTCTTCTGATATGTAAAATTTTTGAGAAGTATTAAAATAATACGAATTAAATATCGAGAAAAGTTGAAATGATAAAATATCAGCTCTTTAAATTATCTTGATTTCATTAACAGCTATTTTCTAGTTGGATAACCAGCATTTGTAAACAACTAGATGGAGATATATGCTAATTGGCTTAATTAAACATAGTTTTTAGAATAACTTTTATAACTGTTATCCTCCCGTATAGCCAATTTTGTTTTAAAGTTGTATTTAAATTATTTTTCAACAATTTTAAGATGATTATTGTCAAAAAAAACGTTTTTCTATAGAATTTCGGTACGAGAAAAGTTCAAATAAATAAGGGTAAACAGAATACAACACAACACAGATTTTATATGATTTACTTTACGAAATGTCAAAAGAGATATTCTAAATAATACTCTTAATTCAAAAACAGTTACAATTAATAAGAAAGTAATAAAGTTACATTATATATTCTATTTTAAATTATAAGAATATTTTTATGTATATATTCAGTTAAAAGGAATAAATGTTTCAGAAAATATTTTTATAAATTTAGCTCATTGAAATGTGTATGGAACTCGCTACTAAAATTTTGGTATTTTTACACAGAGGTATGGGTTATTTGGTTGTACTGAAATACCAGTAAAACTAATTATTCACTTAGTACAATAGTTCTTTTATACATAAATTAATTGATCCAACTAAAAATATAATACATTTGGAATTTTGTTAAAAGTAATAATTTTTTTAGTTTTATTGATAAATTACGTTGCTAGAAATTTGCCAATTGCTGTACTTGTATTAATAGTTTTTTTTAAAAACACAAATATTTTATGAACAATGATTTATCCATTTAAGAAATCGATTACGAGATTACAATTATTACGGTATGCAATCCCGTAAAGCACATTTTTTATTTATTTCTCTAAAATGAAGCTAAGATTTAACTTTTGAAGATAATGTTGTCTGAAATTCGATTAAATTTTGTCTTAAAAAAGACTAAAATTTCTATAAATTTTTTTCTCACTATTTTTTTAATTTATAATGAGAGTTGGTTTTAAAATTTTGCAAGAATATCTTTTTTTCTAAAAAATTTTAAATAACATCTAAAAAGGCTCTAAAATACGTATTAAAAATACCTAAAACATGTCTAAAATGTATCTAAGAAACCAAGATTTACCTAAAAAGATCTATAGGCGCCTGATGTGTTTCTTTAATAAGACTAAAATTAATCTTTAATTTAACTTACCATTTGCAAACCTTTCTCATAAATTAAATTTCAACTTGCTATAATTTTGCTAATCGGTATTAAAACGCCAATGTTAATAATATAAAATTAAAAAGCTATCAGCAAACTTTAGTCACTTTTTAGCTCAATTTTAGCATGTTTGTGTTCTAAGAAATATGCTATTGAAGAAAAAAAGTGATTACAAAAATTATGTTAACTTAATCAACATATTTTTTAAGGTAAAAAAAAATTATAAATTTGATCTAAAAGGTATCGTTAATAAAAAAATTCTGTTATCACCACAAATTACCTTGATTGACAAACGAAAAGAAAAAAAATTGTAATTTCCTTTCGTTTTTATGTTGGTACAAGTTTCAAAAAGAAGTGGTGGTATTTCTTGAGAAACCCTTCCGCAATGTTACCAAAAATTTTTTTTTGATAGCAACTGCAAAATAAATAAATTTTGTAAAAAATTCTTTTTCTTAAATATTTTTTATTTATTTTTAATATCTTTCTAAACACAGAGAAAGAAAATCCCAAAAATAAATAAAAATTTTAACTTATATATGAGCCTAGATAATTTTTTTTCTTGGTTTGAGAAAAAAGTAATCCAAGAAAATATTTTTGTTAGAATCAAATTACATTTTTTCTTCGGTTTAGAAAAAAAGAGCGATAATTTTTTAGCCTGAAATTTTGCTTAATTTAAAACAAAAATAGACTTTTAGTAAGGATATATATATTTTTGAATTTTTTCGGTAAATTTTTTTTCCATGAAGTAAATGTAAATATTTATATGAAAAGCACTTTAAACGGCAACGCCAGCCATTTATAGAAAAAAAGAGTAGCGCCATCAAGTTTTAAAGAGAAAGATAAGGGAATGCTTTGCCGATCTGAGTAATCTGTGTTATCACATTTTTTACTATCAATTTTCTCAGTGTATGTACAGATTACAACATCAAGTTATTGGTGCTTGCGAAAATTTAAAAGCTATTTTTTAATTTTTTTTATATTATATCTTATTTATAATTTCCTCATGTGGAGAACAATAATTGAATAAAAACAAATAGAATTTCACAAAAAAATTACCGATATTTAGCTGAATAATTATAAAGTTAGTTTGTAAATTTTGCAAAATTTATTTCTAAGAATTATTTCAGTTTTATTATTTTAGTGTATCATGTGTGTGGCCGAAACGGAAAAGTTATTGCTTTAATTTGTTGATGAGCTTAACAAAAATCTATTATTGTAGCCACATACTGGGCCCATGAATAAGTAAATTAGAATTGAAGACTTGCACTCACGAAATTTTCTATAAGAGTAATTAATTATAACAAAAGAATTTCCACGTATTTTTCACCAAAAATGGTCAAAGATGCGGCAGTTTATTTATACGAATCGAGGCAATATAAAATTTAATAAAATCTTATAATTTATTTTATTTTTAAAACTCTCAGATTGTATTTATTTTATTTATGATTTTTTTAACAATTAAACTCTTGGAAAAAAAAGTGGTCACAATTTATAGACATTATTATTAATATTATTACAAGAATAACGTCGCTTTTTCAATTTGCAATTATATTTACTATACTTAAATAAAATAACGTTTTTTTTTCGGATAAAAAGGAGATAAAAAATGATAATTTTTTTAGATATCAACAATGTAAAACATATGTTCGATAAAAACAAGTTTCTTCATTTAATTTTTTCTAAGAGTTTATTCCTTAATTTAATAGTGGTTCAATAAGGATAATTTTAATACTAAAAATTATTATATTTTTAATTATTCTAATTTATTGAAAATTATGTCAAGTTGTATCTTTTTCATATTTTTAATATACGTGATTAATCTTTGCCGATGATCATGTACTAATTACTAGCAATTTAGTAAACTACAGTACACATTGCACACACACACACACATAATTTAATATTTAAATCATTATATTTTTACGATCAATTACACACGTTGGTGTCCAGTTTTCATTTCCAATCGTTTTAAATGTACTTGAAAATAATTAAAAGAATACTACCTGTATTTCACATAGTATGATTTTAAAATAATAAACTGTAATAAGAATGTATCAAATTATTACTCAGTAATACGGTAAGACATTTGTTTTAATTTGCACTGAAATACACTGATATAAAAACTGTTATATTTAAAAAATATGTATATAAATACAATGAAATTATCATTTTTCTTCCAATATGTTCTTATACATCCTATAAGAAATCTGTTATTATTTTTTTTAAAGTAATTATTGAATTTATACAACAATTCATTTAACTAATGACATTCATAAAACTTTAAACGGTCTGGCGGTCGGAAATATTTCAAAGTAAATTGTTCTGAACTTTCTCTCTATAATAAAGTACAAAGTAATGTTTTAGAAAGAGTTTTCTTCCAACAATCAACAGATTTTATTTCTTAAATTTTGAAAGGATTAATGAAGATTCTTTTAAACTACACTCTGAATTAGACAAATTTTTACTAGGAATGGAATCTATAAAAAAACATATTAATATTAAGCGATTACACGGATAAAAATTTCTATTTAGATTTAGGACTAGTATAAAAATTATTGTTTTTGCAAAAAAATATCTTAAAATTTAGTAAAAATATACCTAAAATTAATATTTGTATACTTATATAGCAAAAAATAAGTATATACGCGTTTTTAACAATATAAGTCTACTTGTCCCAACTTCAAGTAGATGTCTACTTAAAACTAAGTAGAAATTTTTATCCGTGTATTAAAAAATAAACCTTAAACGTGAGTAATTATTGATCTATTGATTTTTGGAAGAAGTCGTCTGCTAACACTGAAAAAAAAATTTCAAATTTTCAAACAATAATTATTTTTTTATTTTTATTGTAAAAAATATTAATACTATGCAATTTTTTATTATAATAATGAACTGTTTCAATGAATTCGATTTGTTAAAAACTGCTTTTATAAATTTAATAAAAATTTATATAAAATTAAATTAATTTGTTCTATTATTAATAAAAAAGTTTATTAGCTGAAAAATAATAAAATTTTTATTATATTTGTAATTTTTTTTATTAAATGTAATACGGATAAAAATTTCTACTTATTATTAAATTGACATCTACTTAAAATTGGAACAAGCAGAGTTTTATTATTAAAAATGCGCATGAATAAACTTATTTTTTGATATCTAAGTATACAAATATTAATTTCAAGTATACTTTTACTCGATTTTATGGTATTTTTTTATAAAAACAAAAATTTTTATACTAGTTTCAAATCTTAGTTGAAATTTTTATCCGTGTACATCATTTTTTTGAGTCAACATATATGAGATTTAGTATAAAGTACATAGATTTCAAAATTTGAAAAGAGATGTCTAGAATTTATGCAAAATCTGGCACTTTACAATGAAATTTTGAAAATGTAGCTTTTAAAATTAGTAAAATAATTTTCAAAAATTATAATTTTTTATATTCATATTAAAAAAAAACAAAATGAATGAACTAAACGCATTTTGTAAAATATTAAAGAAATTACTCTTTCGAAATTTCAATTTTTACAGTTTTATATAATAATTTATTGCTCAAATTAAATACTATTAATGAGAACAAGTTGCGAATCATTGTTTTTATTGTAATTAAAAACGCAAAACAGTATAGCATTCTTTAAAAAAAAAAAGAACATAAGGCTAGGTATACATGCGATCTTTGAAGGAATATTTAGTAGGTGTTTTTTTATCGTTAAAAATATATTTTGAAGTCATCACCCACAAATTTGTTTAAGTAATATTTGTTGTTTAGTTTTGTATTTATTGCTGTTAACCAAAAATGTTATTAATCAATGGATTAGTTAAATTTGCAAATTTATTTTTATAATTTCTTATATTCATATTCATATTTTTTTTCTTTGAGAAGTAATATTAAATTTTTACATGTTTAAAAATAACAGTTATGAATTCTACAAATTGTTCATATGATTAATAGTTTTTTAAAATATTCAAATTGAATTGAAAAGTTCATTGATGAATTTTTTAGTGTTTTTTTACAAAATTGGACATATGCCATGTTTTTGAATTTTATATTACTCTCAGTTTATCTTTGTTCTGTTAGTAAATCACTCGAAAATCTAGATAGTAATACCTTATAAAAAATTTATAGGATATTTTTGCACTAAGAAATTTATTACAGTAAATTTGAAAACGATAAAATTGAATATTTGTTTTGATAAGAAACTAATGTATGGTTTATAACTTGAGCCGTTAAAAATAAATCGCAATAAAATAATTTTTTATTGATTTCATTTAAACTATCAAATTACATTTTTACGCAAGGAGAAATATAATGTAAGAAAAAATTATTAGTCATAAAAAGATTTATTTAAGTTTTTCAGAGCTGTAGTAAATAAATAGCGGCTGTAAAGCCGTTTTATAAAGACACTAATACCTTTTTGACATTGGTAATTAAAAAGAGAATAATTAAAAGATATCGTTTGCCAATTTACTACCATTTAATTCTGAAGATCGATTCGATTTAATTATCACTAATAAACTTTCTCCTTGATAATTATTCTAGAGAAATATGCTTTATACTTGTAAATTGGAACTTATAAGAAAATTAATGAATAAAATTAGTATATGAAATATAGAATCTTTAAATTTTTCTTTAATGATAAAAATATCTACTGAATATAAGAATAATTCTTCACGACTTCGGGAAAAATAAAAAATATGTATGATGTAAACAAAAATATAATTATAATATACGAAAAGAATTTAATTTGAAAACAAATAGTGTAAAAAATAGAAGAATTCTACTAAATTCAACACAAATATCTCTTGTCCCGAGATAGTGAAAGATTTAGTCTTATATTCAGTAGATCTTTTTATCGGTGCTATTATAGGTATACG
>AGDA01047100.1:0-17073 GCA_000281935.1 Mengenilla moldrzyki | reverse complement strand
AAAAGTTTTCGCAACTAACAAATCAACACGTTTCAAACAATTAGGAGCACATATGGATCGACATAGATATTACATTTCAAGATGAAAAACAAAATTGAAAACATTTAAAAGGTAAATAAGAAGTAAAATAAGAGTGAAGTGCCAAGATGAAATTAAGGAACGACTACATTATAAACTCGAGACATTAAAAATAACATGTTTTTAACATCAAAGAAATATAAAAAATATGTAAAATAATCTTATAATCTTTAAAAAAAGAAAAATTAAACGTTTTAGACATTAAAAACAAACCGTATTGATGATAGAAAAGGGCAAATCACCCGAATGCAAAAATTTTACGAATCTAGTCAATTCGATCAATCCATGTTCGTTCGGATCGCATTGCGTATACAAATCTTTGTACGCACGCAACTCTTGCTCGCTTAATTGCAGATCGAGCATTACAGCACCAAAAACTTGCCGGAATCGCAACAAAAAAAAGCAAGGACACAGATAAGACACAAGAGTCAAGTACAGAACATATTAGCGATTACGTCGACTATGACGTGGCGACCGATCATGCTTGCCGTGACGTGAACGATGGCGTTCTTTATTACGTCGTCGATGACGTCGATCCAGTGATGGCGACCGGGATCTTTTGCGATGTTGACAGTCTTCAGTTGCAGTCTCGATGACGCCACGCCCTTTGCCGCGCCATTTGACCCGCGCAACACTTTGACTGAAGTCTACGTGGATTCGTCGATCGTCGATTAGAACATTGTCCATTTTGAAATACGCATCTTCGCACGCCTTTCGATCTTCGAACTCGACAAAGCCTGCGTATAACATTATTAGTTGTATGCATTTTATGCAAATAAAAGGTCGCAAAAATAAGTCATTTTTAATCATCTCGGTTTTGCCATTTTACATTGGTTTAAATTTTAAATTGGTTAAATTTTACCATGCCTTGCAAACCAAAATACCTCACAGTAATAACACTGTGATTCAATAAATAGACACTTATGATTTCCCTGCAAACCAAAAATTAAAAATTGTGACAAAGTTGTCACAGTGACATCTATAGACGTCGCAACGGGAAAAAGCTCGTTTCGGTCACAACGAGAAGTCTATAAACTTCACAACGGGAATTCTGTTTGTTTGTAAATATATTAGGGTGTCCCATAAGTTCCTTCCCTTTTTTGATGCGAAATGAGTACACGATATTTGCTTTTTAAGATTAATTTATTATATTACATATGAATCATTATGTTCTATAGCCTTTTTCCCTCTCTCATAAAGTTTCATTTTACAAAAAAAGTACTCTGAAAGAGCTCTGGGACGACTGGAAAAACAAATATCGTGTATTCATTTCGTATTAAAAAAGAGAAGAAACTTATGGGACACCCTAATATGTATTGTTTTCTGATGCAGTTTAGAAATACCACAAAGTTTTTGCGCAACGATCTGAACTTGAAACGTGTACAATGGAAAAATTCTTAATTACTTAATAAAATTAATATTAAAATAAACACGAATCAAACCTAACTCAAAATAATAAATTCATAATTAAATAAAAAATAAAAAATTAATAAATAAGAAATTTGTAAACACATAAATGTCTCCATACATATATACAATTGAGCTTTGAAGTTTGTACACTTAATAAACCTTTGAACGTATTCTTTTAGTTAAACCGTGTGGCCCATAATATTTTTATTTGTCATTCTTAATATTAAAACCTCAAAAAATTAGGAACTCAAATAAGTCTAAAACGTCATACTTGACATTAATGAGGTGACAAATTAAAAAAATCAATAAATTGAAGCGTTTGACTGTTTTTTTCTGGCTATGTATACTGCGATAACTATGGGTTTGAATTAACACATATATGTTGTAGTCGAAATCCGAATATAAAAGTAAAAAAATAAATCCAAAATCGCGTTTATACACTGAAAAAAAATAACGTACGCGTATTTTATGAACTCTATTTATTGAATGCCAGTTGTATAGAATTAATATTATTTATCAAATTTTTGTTGTTTTTATGTAACTTATATTGTATATTTAACAAACTGATCATTAAATCTATGAAGAGTATTCACTGAAAACTGAAATCATAGGAATTATAGTATTTATTAAGTTTTTATTATATTAATGAAATTTTAGAAGGAAATACATTAAATTTTTTTTAAATGTTATTATTACTTTAAAAAAAAGTTAAAAATTTTAATTCATAAATATCATGTACGGTTTTATAGAAATAACTTTTTATAAAATGATAAACATAATATTTATGATCAAATTTTATTATTATTATTGTTATGCCTTTACAAAAAATTATACATAAAAAAAGTGTCAACGACTCCTGTCTCGATTTTTTTTTTCCTAAATCGCTTTTCTTTAATAGAAGATTCTCTCAGATTAAAATCAAAATATAGTATTTCTCTTTATTATTTGAATATGAGTCATGGCGATTAAAAACAGATATTATCAAAGCACATAAAGCTCTATTTCTCAAGGTAACTAATTATTCTGCAAAATGACCATAATACACTAAAAAAAAAATTAAATTAGTCGAATTAAATTTTTTCAATCGTTATTAAACCAATTTTGCACAATTGTTAAATTAACTATTAAAATAGTCACAATAATTACACTGCAAAGTTTTTTTAAATATATTTCATAATTGTCTATTTAACTATTAAATTACATCGATGTTTTAACTACTAAATAGTTAATATTTAGGTTTGTAAATTTTCTGTTATATTTTCATTTCTTGAATTGATTATGCGAATAGTTAAACAACCAAAAAACAGTAACAAGAATTTTAAAGCTGTTTAACCATTAATTATTTATATTGAATCGGAAAAAAGTTACTTCGTGTATTTCGAAAAAATTAAATATAAATTTGATAATTACTTGGCACCTTTAATTGTTGTTTTAAAGTTTTTTTTTTGAATTTAAAATATCAGAAGAATTCAAGATTTTTTTGGGAATTTGTCCAAGTTCTTTTACGATATTTCTGTAGAAATCAGTACAACCAAATTGTTTTTTTCATGATCATATTATGGTCCCGCAAAAATGTCTTTATTATCGTCAAAAAATTGTCAAAAAAATAAACAAAAAAACAATTTTTCAAATATTATCCAAAAAAAATCTGAAAACTATTGCGAATTTTTTTATCAATTTTTAATATTTTTTTGATCAAATTTATCTGTTTCGATTATGTTCTTTTTTTTAGAATTTTTCAATCCTAATTAATTAATAATTGCGTTTTTATGGTTGGAAAAAGTTTTGAAATTATTTTCACGATTTACCTCGAAAAATCGAAACAGAAAAACACATACTTTTATGGTACAAAGAGACAAGCTTTAAAAGTACCCTTTTAGGTCATCTTTAAGTCATCGAAAAGACATCTGTAAGAAACGTATTACAGATATCTAAAAGACGTCTTTAGGACACGTATTATTGACTTTTAAAAGACGTTTAAAAAACGTCTTTATTAAACGACCCCTGCTATAAGCGAAGGAATATATAAATGCTACTATTTACGTGCTATTCTTACGTTTTGTGTATACTTTTAATATTGAAAATTAACTAAAAATTTGTATTTTGAATACACCAGTCCATAGGCCAAAAAAGATTAAAAAACACTGTGTTAGACCATACCAAGAGCTTAAAAAGTGCAAAAAAAATTCTATATTTTTTATTTAATATATATTTCTTTACTGCGTAAATTATATTTTTTTTTATATACGATATAATTACTTTATTTAATTAATTTAGAAATAATAAATTTTTTCAAAACAGTTGTTTTATATCCCACTGTAATGAATTTTTATATTATAAATTTATCATTATAGCAAACTTAGTCAGTATTAAACTACTGCAATAAACGCAACGATAATTTTTAGAAACCTTTGAAAATTTTTTTTACTTTTTTAAAATATTAATAAAAGTTTTATAAAGCATATTTACGAAATATGAAAATAATGAGCAAAGTATGTAAACCGTATTATAAACATGTGATCTAGTTTACAGCATGAATTTCATTTTTCAGTAAACAAAAACGTTTCCGTTTTTATACATAACATTTTTTTTGTCTGTAGTCTCAAATAAGCCGAAACAGTATTTTAGTATAGAAAAAAGTACTTGATACACAATTAAATATCTTAAATGTTGTGCCTTACACATCCAAAAGGATATAATATTATTTAGATGTATTAAAAAATGTTATTTCGAAATTTTTTTGAACGAAAATTTTAAAATAATTTCTAAAATTTTAAAAAAGGAATGTGCGTACAATTTGAATTTCTATTATTCAATAAAAAAAATCAACCTTTTTCCTAATGGAATTTTAAAAGTCTTTTAAATTATATATAGTGCAATTGCAAAAAAAAAAATAAAGAAGAATTTTAGTTTAATATTAGTGTATATATATATATATATATATTATATTTAAGAATAAATCTATATATTTGATATAACTGAAGTAAAAAATTACGTTTATAAGCGAATAAATATTGCCTTCACTTACTGCTAAATTATCATTGAACTATTTTCTCAATTGTTTCTTCTTACAAATAAAAATATTTTCACTTACGTTTCTAAATTTTTTTTATATCATTTATACATAACAAAAATCTCAAATAAAACATTTATTTACGTTGAAATTTTCGATAATTACTTTGTTATTTAATAGGACATCCTCAAACTATTTGAGTATCGAGTTTTAATTTGTAGAGAATTTTCATCAACAGATGTTTCCCCCACATATTAATTCTCAAAAATTCTGAATAAGGAAACAATAAATAAGAATATGTTATTAAACGAGAGAAACGACTTAAAATAAACTGAACTTTAGAAAACAGCTAAACATGGGTAAGCGATCTGTGAACGAGTCATTGCAAAGGAATTAAGACAAACCGTATTGAAGCGAGTCGCCTGTTTTCCGATCCCGGATAATTTCACATGATTTTACGCGTCCAAAACGACTGAAAATGATTTCAAGATCATCATCGGTAGTGACTGGATTCAGTTTGCAGACAAACAAGACGTTCTCGGGAGGAGCAACATCAGCATCTGGAATATCTCCAATCATTTCCAGAATAGTGGCTCTTGCCTTAGCTTCTTTCTCTGCAACACGCTCATTAGCCAATTCGAGATCTGTAATCACATCATGAACTGGTTCATCAGCCGCAATGCGGCCATTTAGCAGCCGATCTGCCGTCATTGGTGGTGACTCGCATGGCACAATCAGTCCATCTGGGTCCGGAAACGGATCGTCCAAAATAACGGTATGCGTAATACGTACGTCTCTATATGGTCTATATGTATCATCACAAATCGTTTCGTTTAGAATACGCAGAGTTGCGAAGCCCTCGACTACTTCGCCGAATACACAATGTTGCTGCTCATCCAAATAAGTTAAGTCATCAGCAAGTGTTATGAAAAACTGACTACCTAATAAGCCATCTTCAACAGCAACAAACGATACCAATCCTACAGATTGAAAAGACATTATCTGTAAATCGACGCTAATTTTCACGCTAAAACTCGCGCAATTTTTCACGAACAACTCTTTTCTTTTATTCGTAATAATAACAATAATCCAAGCCTACCTACCTTTTACAATTAATTTCCCTTCACCTAAAACTACAGATGTAAAGTAAATGAAATAATAAACAATAAAGTGGTCGCTAGCATTACCAAGCGTTCAAGTTACAACTAAAAGCAAAACAGAAACATTTAATTTTCCAACTTTTTTAATCCTTCTAGACCAATTGCTTCTAAACAATTTCAGTTATGTAGTAAACACTTTTTTAGATAAATATAAGCATACCTTGTGTTAAACATCACGTTTTTCATTCAATTTAATAAAATTTTTTGTTGAAAAATTTTAGATGGTAATCTAATTTTACTTTTATATGTATATATAAACAGTTGAGTAAAAGACCAAGAGAGAAATCGAAAAAGTAATGGATCGACCGAATCAAGTCATTGGCTCTGAGCTACACCAATATATCACCAGACCATCTTCAGACCATTGTAGAACACTAATAACCCTGGAAGTCTCTTCTGGACATTGTGACCTTCCCGTCCAAATAGAAAAAACAGGTCTGAAAATGGATGGATATATACAGAGTGGTAATTTTAAAACTAGCCTGGGCTTTTCGAAAGTGAAAATACGTTTCTTTAGTCACAAAAATAATCCTTTAAAGTAAACACTGGTAATAAATTTCACGTGTGATTTATGGTAGTCGCTTGAAAATATTCTTTTCAAAAGTACCAATAATAAAATTGTGTCAACCATAGAACTTTTCACATAATTGCAAGAAAATATTCTGCGCTAAAGAAATTAATTTATTTTTAAAACAAAAGAAATCATTTAGACAAACGTCCATTGATTTTTTATCTCACAAACTGTTAAAAATGTTAAGAAATAATTCTTTATTGATTGGTTCTATGTTTAACACACAGATAATCCAGGTCAGTTATGTAATGATATGTAATTTTAATACCAAATTTGTACTTGCTTGCTGTTTTAAAAAACAATTGTTTTAATAATGGTTTAGTAATTAAAACAGATCTGTGACACTTAGCAATTCTCTTTTCAATTTATATCAGTGTGATGATATCGTCCATACCTGAAGTGATAAAATGCAGTAGTAATTAAAACCGAACTATGTTCAGTCATTAAGAACAAATCTTTACAGATCACAGAGACTCTGGCGCAGTTGTTTTGTTTTTTGTTCGGATTTAACCGTGTACAGCTATTCTATTATTTTACCAATATAATAAAAGTAACGATAGAAAAAATATTAACTGTTTTGCTCATTTCTAAGGAAGTAAAGTGTTCGAGAGCAACATATTTTTTTTTCAATTTCTTGGTAAAAATGCCTTTTTTTTTCAAGGGCGGGACCTAAAAACCAAAGGAGTACGCATCGTTGAGAAAAATTATTCTTTTTTGCTTAAACATTAAAGATTTTTATCATATTTGAACAAAATAAATATAACTTTCCTCAAAAAGTGTGCTCTTTGATTTTTCGAACTCACCTCAAAGTGATACTAAACAAAATACCAAACATTTAGGTTTTCCAAAAAGTTTTATGCAAATTCCAGTAAATTTGCCAACTAATTTTGGTAACCAAACTTTTTTTAAGGTACGTTAATTAAAACAATTTAAGATTGCTAAGTACAATACTGATTAAAAGAATCGCATACACTTTTTGGGCATAAATCATACAAAAGAAAAATTTTATATCAGCATTTCAATAAAAGTAGCTAAACGAATCTAAGAATTTTATAAAAAATGTATGCGAATTTTTTGTCCAGTACTACAAAATATCAGCTTTGTGCAATGATACCTAAAGTTGTGTGTCTAATTTTAGGCTGCTGTTCACCACGAAAATAACGCTTTTCCTGGTCACTTGACGCAAGTGCAAATACGCTTTCGCCACCGGTGCCTGAGCCAGTCATATCACCTGTCTGAGCGATGAAATTCCGCTTGATCGTGTGAAACAAATTAAAATTGTAATATTTGATTTTGCACAACTTCAAAAAATTTAAACAAGCTTTCGGTCGCTGTTTTATGAATAAGTCGACCGTAAAATCACCAGCGGTTGTCTCAATTACTACCGACATTCCATTCACACATACACAACTAAAATCAGACTAAAATCTTATTCTGTGAATAAAAAGCCCCAATGCACAGAGCCCCAATGTGCTATTTACTTCATTTTAAATTCAAATAGGAAGCAACATTTTCAAATTGAGAAAAATATTAATGAAATGGCACGTTGGAACGCCATGTTGGAAATTACAGATCTAATTATTTAATTTTTCTGTTTATGTTGTAATTACCCGCAGAATTTTTTGCAAAATAGAACTGCTTTTCATGATGGAAATTTTAGTTGCAAATGTTGATCCATTTAAGTTCGAAATCGAGGTTGATTTAGAGGAACAAAATGGCACTTTGCCGTTGCCATTTATGGGAATGGATAGTGAGTATCGGCTACATCTATAATCACACTTACACTTATTACAAGAACACTACATTGCATACTGCTTACAGTATTAGTTAGGAGATTTGATTACATAATTTGGGCACAATAAACTAAGGGCTTATTTCAGAAGTGACCAGATCACTGATCGCTTACTTTTTCATTTTTTCGAAACCTCTTATTATAGAATAAAATTACATATATTTCCCTCATTAGCAAAAGTTCTTCACTTCAGTATATAGACAAAAATATTTAAACATTCCTTTAGAGCTACAAATTGAGTGATCAGTGATCTCACCTTTGAAACAAGTCCTAAGAATAAAGCTTTAAACAAATTACCCAAATCAGAATAAAATTTTTTCAATTTCCCTTCATTTTTAAACATGTAAAAATTCAAATAAGGCTGCGTTCAGGTATTGACAATAGGTGCGTTCACTACAAAACATTGTTGTGTAAAACTGACAGAACTTTGTTCTGTTGAATTCCGACACGACAAAACTTTGTTATTTTTTAGCAGAACATTGTTCTGTCCAATAATTTTTAATTTGTGACCATTTTAAGTTGCCATTTTTCAAATATGGAGAATACAAAATTACCGAATGCAGTTTTTTTTTAATGTTGAAAACACAGAGCAAACAAAAAAAATGGCACATTTTATGCGCAAATGAACGCATACTAAAAATTAACAGCGATGCAGTGAATGCTTGTTGAAAATTAACAACGTTGCAGTGAACACGTTTATTGTTGTTTTTTGCAACTTTGTTGACAACGTTGTATGTAGTGAATGCAGCTAATGTTGTAATTGTTACAATTGCCAATATTTAAAATAAAATTGGCCATATTTTTATAACAATTGCAACCGTTCATATGAAAATTATAACAAGCATTTATTTACAAAAATTTTTATTTCAATTTTTTCTTACTTACCTTAAATTTTACAAGAAAATATGTGCCGGGAAAAATTACAATGCATACAGACCAAATATACATGTAGCATAACGTATGTCTTAAGCACTTTTGGCTCGCAGAGTACATAATAAATTTTTTTTTTAATAATTCGCAACGTAATTCTCGTTTTTGTGTTGAATATAGGTTTCATACAATCTTCTAACCAAAATTATGTTGACATTTAAGTGTTTTAAGTTTTGACAATAACCAATGCTTAGTTTTTATCCCAGTTAAAAATGACATCATCTTTGACACCCTAGAATCAGAATAGGTATTACATATCATATGGCTATACACAATATATTATTGAAAATTCCAATGGTATTATTTGCTTCATATTTTATATTTATTTTATCAATACATATTTAACACGGTTTGTGCCAAATAAATCATTAACAGATAAAATAATCGTTTTTCAAAAAACGTTTGTATTCTTGTGATTTTTTTAACACCAATAATTACTTTCATTTAAGTGCTGTAAGATAAAGAGGCGTATTGACGCATACTATTTTCTCTTAATGGTTGTATTCGATTAATAAAAAAGAGGGTGCATCTTTGGGGAATTTTTTTCTCAAACCGTTCAAATAAACAAAAAATTACTCTAAAAATTTTATCCACTTATGTTCAAAAAACATTTAAGCAATTACTCAAAAACAAAATTCATTTTCGGAAAAAAATCGGAGTAAATTTTTTCCTCCGACCTTTTTATCTGAATCTGTATTAAAATAAACGAATATTTTTAAAAGCCAATGGAAATTAAATCTGCTTTTCTCGTAAAAGTTTATGATTTCGATTATGGGCGCATAAGATATGGACTGATAATTCTTCGGTTTTTTTTTTTGTAAAAACATTAAAGGGAACTATTTAAGTGTGCGCAAGCGGGAAAAATTTTCAGTGAAGTTTATAACGGTAAATTATTATTCGTTTCTTAATAATTTTCTGGTTTGGTTGAATTACCTACACTTGCGCACACTTAAATAATTACCCTAAGATGTTTCTACCAAAAAAATCGAAGAATTATCATTCTATATTTTATACTCAGATATGTAATTTATCTATTTTCTCCATTCGAAAAATACGTTGACATTAATCCGCAACGAAAATTTATGGCGCGTATGACGAAATTTACTCGGTGATGTTTATTCGAACGCAACCCGATAAAAGAAGTACGAAAAAGGTAAGTGGAAAACATTCTACTTTAACATTAAAATTGCTTATACGACTTTTACATTTCAGCGGATATTTTATTTTCATCAAGTTCATTTTCTTGAAACAGTATTATTTCCAACTTTTTTTTAATTTACATATCGTGTTGTTTTTTCAGAGATTTTCATCGCGTTGACTTAAATTTACTAATTTGAAAATAATGCCATTAATCAAGATTATTGAAGAACACATGTTAAAAGTTATACCCATATGCTGTCGTAGTGCTAAAATGGTAAATGTGAAAAGTGGATTGCTCTGAGTATCCTCAATTTAGGTTTGGCTTAGGAAATAACAATAGCGTCTTTTAATACATCCTCATTATATACCTATACTGTAGCAGTAATGTAAGCGCGTAAGGCAAAATAAATAACATATGATACTAAATCGGAACATTTATCTAACATATAATTAATACGAAGCTTAAATATTTTCTACAATGAAATAAGCTAAAAGCTCATATTAAATTTGACAGAATCGATAGCAGCTGTGTGTCAGTTTTTCTCCACATCAAATGGTTGTACAAAGGGTACATTGTGCCCCTATCGGCATATACGTAATAATCAAACAGTCGTTTGCAAGCACTGGCTTCGAGGTCTTTGCAAGAAAGGAGATCAGTGTGAATATCTACACGAGTTCGACATGACCAAAATGCCTGAATGCTACTTTTATTCAAAATTCAACGCATGTCATAACAAGGAGTGTCCTTTTTTACACATAGACCCTGAGACTAAAATTCGTGATTGCCCTTGGTACGACCGTGGCTTCTGTCGGCATGGTCCTAATTGTCGACACCGACATGTGCGCCGTGTGCTCTGTACTAACTACTTAGCCGGTTTCTGCCCAGAAGGCCCTCAGTGTAAATTCATGCATCCTCGATTCGAATTACCTGCTCCTCAAGACACCACTGCTAAAGATACGAAGAAAGTTACTCCGATTATTTGCCATTATTGTGGCGATAGCGGACACAAGGCCTTCATGTGTCAGAAAATGGCGCCGGAAATGCGAGAAATGCTTGTCAAACAGGAGGAGCTTAAAACGAAGGCAGCGCATTTTAATAAATCTGCCTTGCAGACGCAACCAGGTAGCCATAATCAATACCATTATCATGCAAATAGTGGCACTAGTTCGGACGGACATCATTTTATGCCGCGAAATGCACCGAAGCCACTAGAAGAAGTGACTTGCTTCAAATGTGGGTCGAAAGGTCATTATGCAAACCGATGTACTAAAGGACATTTGGCATTCTTATCTTAAAAGTAAGTTCTCCTAGACCAGTGTTTCTTAACCATTTTTTATTCATATCCCCTTTAAAGAAATATGTTTGCATGTGTGGCCTCCTTTTCATTTGTAAAAAATTCATTAATATTTTTTTTAAATTATACAAAAAAAAATATGCAACATAAAAATGTGTTCTAATTCGTAAAATTTATGAAACATCTAGTAATAAATTTTTATTTAGTAATTTTTCTGCTTGATATAAACTAGCCAATTTTATGTGACTCTCTTTTAGTTTTAAGTTAATGTCGCTCATTTGATAATAAACCGTTTTAATCAATTCAGATTCTATCAGTAAAAACTGCCAAATTTTATAAAAAATAAACTTGCTTTTATTCACAGTAAGTCGAAAACATTGTGTTTGTCTTCTTTCAAAACAGTAACTTTTTACCTTGAGCATCTGTCATGCAATGTATCCCCGTGTGATCAGCACAATATTCAGTTTCTTTATAAACTAACTATGTTGTATATAATATAAAATTAAACGGGTTATCACAGAACAACGCGGGACGTTCTGGGAAATTAAAGTCGAATGAACTCTTAAAGAATTTTTTTTGCATTAGTACAATATATATGCAAAAAAAAAATGTTACAATTCCGTAATGTTAAATGCAAGCATAAGTCAAAAAATATTTATAATATTTTATGGTCCCCTAAAAAATTTTTCGTGGGCCACTAATTATTATTTTTTTTCTGTTGCCCCCTTAAAATAAGCTGAGGCCCGCAGGGGGATCAAATTGCCTCCCATTGAGAAATCATAGTCTGGACTATTTCCATAATAAAAATGATCTTTTTGTAATATGGACAAAATTTAATAAGTACACTAGATAACAAATTTCAACATTTACAATTAGCAATTTTGAGTTTAAAAGTCTGTTACATTTTTCGTTTTTTTAAAAACTCGTTCAAAGTTATCAAATGCACCATTTTTTTAAAACTTCAACTACAAATATTAAGATGGTGTCATTGTGCTTCGTTTTACACGATCTTTGCAAAATCTTATCTGCCTTGTAGAGCGAGGCATAAATGTGTACGCAAAACATATACTTGAAATATTTTGACTCCACATAGTGAGATAAATATAAACAATATTTTTAACTTACTTTTACTGAGAAAAATTATAAAACTTATTTTGTTCAACACGTCTCTAGTTATTTTAAAATTCATTTTCATCTTTTAGAAGCGACTTGGTGTCACAATTGGACGGATGAAACGACTTTGTTTCGCACTGAAATGTTTTTAGGCTGAAAATGACAGCAGTAAATGTATCGGTGAACGAGGGCACGCAAAGCAGCTTTACGACTTGACCATTTTGTGGTCCACGGATCGTTTCTTCGCCGAATTTTGATTGATTACCGGTAAAGAAGACATTCGGGCATTCCTCAATGACAAACGGGTCGTCTTGATGTAGGGGGAATCCGACCACTGTGTCTGGACAATTGGGTGCTATATGTCCCCATTCCAAACACTTTTTCAGCACGCTGAGACCATTCTTTAAACTAGTGTATTTCATGATATCATTCACAATTCGTCCAGACGAGCCTTTATTAAATATAATTTTTTTATACTTGCAAAAATTTTGTACACAGAAAAAAATTAATGGCCAAATTATTAAGTCGCCAAGTATGAAATTTGTCGAATTAAAAATAAAATTTAATAACAAATTACAAATATAATAACTTTGCAGGCAAAGTTTGTAAAAAACCAGAAATAAATTTGGATGCCGAGTCTTAAATTTGTTATACTCAATAATTAGTGGATTTCACAACCAGTCAGTTAGGCATTTTGTAAATTAAGAAGGAAGAATTCGAGTATAAAAGCATCAGTACAACAGCACAAATAGACTTATTTAATTTTTGGTTCTGATGATCGATTTCGTGATTCTTCAGTCACGTTTTAATTTTAATAATAATTATTTTTATTAATATATATTTTATTATTTATAAACGCGATTTTAGACGTTTTTCATTTTCAGATTCTGATTTAGACTTCGTACGTGTGAACTCAGACCCAGAGATATCACAATATATACAAACATATGCGTAATTATTTGTTTCGGTATCGTGTGCCAACATAATTGTTTTGGGTGTTTTATTTAAGTTCCAGCGATCTTAGAATATATGTTTTTATAATTTAAAATCAATTTTCTCGGCTCGCGAAATATATATATATATATATATATTCTTCTTCAGTAGTAGTCCGCTTCGTACCTAAAAAGTTCTCAGTTTTATTAAAAAAAGAAAATCAAGAAAATAAGTTTAATTTTCGAAATAAAAGAAAACGTGTTTGTAATTTAAGTGTTTTTTTAATTTCACAAAACAAAACTAAAATGTCAAGTGAATACGAAAAAACGATAAGTTAAATAATTCGGATTCATCAGTTATCCGTGATGATGATGTTGCACCAGTAACTGAAGCCATTGATAAAACATTTTTAAATGTTCCGGAAACCGAAGAAAGTGTTAAATCGAAGCGAATTGGCCTGAAAAGGTTACTCGTCGAATTGCGGGGTCCACCTCAACAGCCCCCTTTAACGCTTGATCCGCCTAGGATCAAGCGACTTTGGAAATATCGGCATGAGCCGATATCAGCAGATAGACCGGATCCGGTACAAAATTATTATGACCGGATCCGCAAAAAAGGTATATTTGACATGTTACAAATAAGAAAATAAATGTTAGTTTCTTATTTGAAATTTATTAACAGTGCTCCAACAATGTTTTAGTGGCTATGTTTTAAAAGCATTATTTTAATATGTTATTATCATAACATATCGTTCTAACTTTTTTTAAAATATTTTTTAATTTTCTGTTTGGAACAATGTTAACAAACATTGTTCCGAAACGTAGTTCTAGGAACGTTTGGAAGTATTGATATGTGAATGCATTTTTATTTGATTATTATATTGAGATATAAATTTATTTATTATTATTAGATTTCTGTTGATGTAATTGATAAACGCTTTTTTCTGGAACAAAATATACTTTTCTTACTCGCAAATAAATTTTATCATAATAGCCGAACCGATATTAACTACTGAAACTGTTCAAAAATTGACTATATATATGCGGACTTTTAATGTCATTATGTACTTTCAAAATTTTGAAAGTGCATAATTAATAATTCAACTGGCATACGTTAATAATAAAATTGACATTAATAGAAATTAATATTAATGTTCTAAAAATACAAAGAAAAAAAACTAGCTTTCTCGAATGCTCGTAACATTATTCTTTCCTTATTTAAAGCTAGTAATGGATCAATTATTACAATTTAGATACTTATAATATACAGATACAGTAAAATAGTTTTTACATATATTTGTATACAAATAGCCGTACTTATTATTCAAAGAAGCAAATAAAAATTAATCGTATACCTAAAAACCGGAAGCCGTGGAAACGAAAATCGTAAGGGTTCGTAACAAGCTTAAGGTGCTCAGACGCGGCACTTTCTGGAAACAAACAGGGATGCATTGGACGTTGCGGTAACGCCGAATCGGCAACATCAAATTCCCCCGGCATTACTACTACGTCGGTAAGACGAATCAGCCGAGATAATAATGAGTCTAGCCGCGTAACGGCATCAGTAGCGCCCATTTTTAATTTATTTCTTGACCATCTAGTGATAGGTGTTTCATATAGGCAAGTAGATGACATAGAATTGCCCATCAGAATCACTTGTGCCACCCCATTAGCCTCTGATTTCAACCATTCAACCAATGCTTCTAGAGGTAATGCGGTTCTTGCTGCATCCGCCGTATTTATCCCACTAACAAATACTATACGGACATCTCTGTAATTATAAATATTTAAAAGCATTTCTCTATTGTATCCACCATTTTTTAATCGAAAATATGTAGACATCAAAAAATTGGATAAGCTTTGTAAACACAGATTACCCCTATCTTTTACTATAAAACTTGGGAACGCTCAGTTCTTATAAATGATCAGCGTTGTATTTTAAAGTAAATTTTTTATAAATATTTTCAATTCAATTTGATTAAACATTAAAGGAAGTTAAAAAAATAGACGACAAAAAGAATTCTCTACTATATTTGTCTCCCCTGCAATGTTAACGAGAGTATTATAAAACCAGACAAATCTTTTTTCGAAACATTGGGGAAGATCCTGTCAAAAAATCGCCACTTTTGTTTAAATTTTTACCAGCATAGAAACGAAGGGAATTTTGAAAAATTTCTTTTTATACTGATCTGATTCTATATACCGCTCAAACATTTATCTAATTTTCTAATTTTGATTAATGTTCTGGAAGAATTTGCATTTTGACATGTTAATAGTTTTTCTTGTTTCGATAACAATTTATGAGCGCTCACATTAACATTTTCATTAAACGAATCAACATTTCGAAATCCTTAATTAAAATAATTGGTTTGTCGCAATAAGTTTTTAATTTCTTATCATGTAATAAAATATCTTTAAATATTGACAAGACATTCGAAGATCCATTATACGAATTAAAGAAATTTAATATAAATTCATCAAAAAAGCAAGTAATTAAAGGCTTATAAGTATTTAGCGTTTCTTTACAAATTAGTAGAGTTTTCTGATGATACATGTATGATCTATTAGCAACTGAGACCAATTTATTAAGATATAATACTTCCGCAATAAAATTTTAACGAATAAACAAAAAATCCTTTGCCAAAATGTCTAATGTTATTTCATGTACAGTATCTTCTTCCAACGCATACTTTATTAAAACAAATTTTAATACATTCTTTCAAATTAAAACCAAATGCCTAACATATTAAATTGTACCACATTGTGGTTCTTAACATATACAAAAATAGTGAAACAATTTGAAAATTCTATGCCTAAAGTCTTTCACCACACTTTATTTTAAATTATAAGAATTACTTTTCAAGCAATTGAGGCTCACGTGGTATATTTCCTAATACATCTGCAAAACATAATTGCTCCACCTCGAAAACACCTTCATGGGTTTCATGACCTAAAACCGCACAAGTTATGCCCGTTATCAACTCAGATTCGTCGAAATGGCCAGCCAAACGGCAACGCCTGTCGAAATCTTCTATGTAAACAATAACAGTTTCTTCCGTTATCAAAACAGGTTTTATTATGTCTTCATCCGGATCCAAATCAAGACCGTACTCGATCGACATTTCTTTTAAAATTGATGGCTTCATGGGCTGATCTTTGTATAGATTTCCTATCACTACGCACTTGGTACAGTTGTCAGTTGATAATTCGCTCAAAGTTAAAACTGGATATTCATTTTCTACAAACAATGAATTCTGTTCAAGTACAAATTAAGTAATAGATTTTTTACCGACATGAGTAAGGTAAGCATTTCACAAAAAATCTAGTATGGTATGTATCATGAAATACTTGAAACCTGCTATATAAGTTTTATATAGAGTTTTAAAATTTGAAAAATTAATTTCTAAATTCTCATTCCTTTAAACCTTTTTTGGTAAGCAACCTGGTTACACTTTTCGTTAATCATACGTTAAAATTCATAATGCAACCAGTGTTCGCCAGAATATGGTTGCAACCAAGTGCTTGGAGCAGGGGTTCCCAACCATGGCGCCCGCAGAGCGATTTTTATGTGCCCGCCACTAATCGATAAAGAAAAATACATTTCCTCGTGTATATGAATTCAAAATAATAATTCATAAT
>AGDA01047086.1:0-22896 GCA_000281935.1 Mengenilla moldrzyki | reverse complement strand
GTTCTTTGGAAAAAATGTTTTTCAGGTGTGTTATTGGCATGAAATACAAGTGAGATTTTGCATGAATTTTTTATATATATGTAATTGTTCATTTAATTAACGGTTTGCTAAAAGTACCATAAGCCATATGACTGTAGTACTAGAATGCTAACCCTGGATAGCAAGCATGGCTTATTATTTAATTATTTATTTTAAATACAGTTTGTGAGCAATTAGGAAAACAGAAATTTAAAATACAAGAGCTAGATTTCTTACTAGAATATTGCAATATACTAGAGCCAATTGTTAAAGCAATTAATGTTTTCCAACGAGAAGATAATGGGGGATTAAGTTACGAACTTCCTGTATTATTTCAAATTAAAACAATGTTTTAAACAAATGTAATTTGAAATTTTGCAGCTCTCTGAAAATAGAAATTTTAAATGGGTTTAATGCACGTTTTCATAAAGTTTTAGACTTTAACAAAAGCAAGAAGTGTTTCAAAAATTTTTCAACCTTTCCAAATCATTTTCCATTTTTACGAAACATAATTTAAAAAAATTGAACTTAATGATTTAGGAAGCATATGTAAGCAAATAAACACCAAAATCATTAATGTTAATATTAATTGGTAAGCCCAAGTTTGTTCTTTTTTTATTGTATTTGTTTTAGAGGCATATATCTAGTTAAAAGTATCTGTATCTGTACTTGTATCTGGATACAAGTATCTGTATCTGTATCTAGATACATTTTATTTTATGTGTTGAGAAGCAATCCATATAGACCTGTATGAGCAGTTTACAAAATTTTATAATATACGAATTATTTTGAATATGGTCTTGAAGTTTGCGACCTGCTCATTTTCAGTAGCTTATGGCTGGCTTCTTATAATTAGGGGCTGCTAGTTTCTGTTATTTTTTTCTTTTTCTTTTCATTCCTTTTGTACGTATTTAGAAATTTCTTTTTTTTTCTAATGTATTTGTGCAAAAGTAGTTAGTTGAGTTTCGAAAATTGTGAAATAAAGTTGAATTTTATGTTAAACATTTATTATGTATCCTTGAAGTATCGCTATACTTTTTGATGCCGTGTATCTGTATCTGTATCTAGATACAAATAAAAAGTATCTATTACAGCACTGTTAACTGATTAGTTTTTCTTTGCAAGCTCGATTTAATGTACTGAATTAATTTCAAGCAAAGACGCGTATTTGCGACATAAACAGAGTAAGTTACTATACGTTATAAAAGTTGAAAAACTGTAACAGTTTTAAATTGGGTTTGACTTAAAATTAAAAGTTTTATAATTACAAACTAATTTATGCAAAAATATGAAACTTTAATAAATATTCTATGAACAAAATAATTTAAATTTTAATTCATATAATGAAATGCAACAAAAGTGAACTCAAATGCTTATAATAATTTATGCCAAAAAGAACTAAAAAAGAAAAATCCAAAAAAGTAATAAACATCTAAACTCAATAAGAGAATTAAGCATTAAATTCGCATGAAAAATTCAAATGATAAACTGATTTATAAAAAGGTATGATATTCTTTGAAGCAAGGAGCAACACATAAAGCTATCTTGCATATAGGGCACAAATATCTTGTCTACTTACGTTTGTTGTTTTTGGAGCACAGCGAACATCTCCACCTAGGACTATTATTGCATTTTGTAGGTGGAATAAAATCAGGGAAATATCTTCCAACAAATTTTGTAGGCGTAGTTTGAGGTGGTCGGTCAAGGTGTAAACATATTATGGATGGGTTATTTGAATATAATTCTATAGTATTTTCAACGTATTCGAATAAGGAATTTACTCGAGTTAATTTTCCGCCATTTTTTTAATAAAGTTGAAAGGAGTTCAGAAAAATAATGTCTAAAATATGGACGCCTAGGCGCCCATTAAACAAGTGTAGTTAAAATACCCACCCCCCGTCCAAGTCCTTTAACCTACCCCACAACATTTTTTATACTTACTTGTTTCCCTTGAATTTAAAGCTGCAAAAAATAACCTGACAACAATGTACACTACGTCACACATTGCACACAGAGCACAAATACCGTTCCAATCTGCTTCAATCGAGCCTAATAACGACTTGACGTTAATTGCCAGAATTCTTCATAACTCACGCTTATGATAACTGTTATCATATGACATAAATTTACAATTTTACAAGTTTAGGGTGGGCACAGACAGATATACATATAAAATTAATGTATATTTTTGGACGAAAAAAAGGAAAATCGAAAGAAAAAAAAAGTAGTTTTTAAAAAAAATTTCAACTTTTTTTAAGTTTAAATTTTATTGCTTCTTAAATTTAACTATGTATATTAGCTATATTTTAAAAAAAAATATCACGACGTTTAAATTTAGTTTTTGCGCCATACTCATTTGACAATCCAAATGGCCTAGTGGTTAAAAAGTATGTAGCAGTGCGGACGGTCGTGAGTTCAATCCCGTAGCTGGGCGAACTGAAAAAGGAAAAAAGACTGCGAACGCATGAATGCACAGCGACAAACATGACTACAAAGCGTTGACAAAAGTAAACGAGGGGAAAGGAAAACTCGAAACGCAAAGAACGAAAGAAAAAGAGCAAAAACGAAAGTAACGAAAGAAAGAAACGTAGAGGTAAATTTTTTTTCCAATATTGCAGAAATATTAATTTCAATTTTGTTACAATATTTGACTCAACATTGAAATAAGAACTTTTAAAATATTGACGAAGCATTAGTTTAAATATTGAGGAAAAGTATTTTTTTAATATATTCAAGAAAGATTAATTTCAATATACTTCCAATATTAAATTAAATCTACATACAATATTAAAAAAAGTTGCTGAAGCTACATTGTATGTAGCTTGACTCTATATTGCATCTACATTACACTGAATATTGAAAATTCGCTTTCAAAATTAGGTCAATGTAGATGCAATATTCTGTGGTTTACAGGGTCAAGCAGTCAGATGTGATCGAAAAGTTCTCCATTTAATAAGAAATCCTGATATGATGGGCTTCTTTCAAAAGTGAGCAGATCAGTGATCGCTCAATTTGTAAATGTTGTAGGAATATATGAAGAATACTTTTGTCCATATACTGAAAAAAAAATTTTTACTAATGAAGAAAAAAATATAAATTTTTTACTAGTATTAAGGAATTTGGAAAATATGAAGAAAACAACTAAGCGATCAATGATCTACTCACTTTTGGAACAAACCTGATATGTCAATGATCGATACCATGGATGTATAAAACATGGATTGCTCATCGAATAGAGAATCACGGTGAAGCTATTTGCATCAGATACGAAATGCGCTTGACTATTGAAAGCATCCGTTAATAACGGTTTTGGTAATAATTACAATTAATTTAATAGCCAAAAAAATTAATTACTTATAAAATGAAAATTTAGACAATTATAACTGCAAACAATGCAAAAAACATCTATAGCGATTAATTTGGGTTCGTTTTAAATAACAAAAAACAAAATTTTAAATTTACAAAATGAAAACAAACCTTGGGCGTTTTTTACCTGATGCAAATAGCTTCAGCGATACTTTCTATTCGATGAGCAGTCCACGTCTTATACGTCCATGGTCGATATCATGGACCTAATATACATGGACTGCTCATCGAATAGAAAGGCTGTCGCCAACACAAAGGTTGTTTCTGACAAAAAGCGCGTGCTCTTAATTTTTTTTTAAATAAGTGGAAAAGAGAAAAAATATAGTTACACTTGCGCACTCTCTGGAAACAACCTTTGTGTTAGCGACAGCTCTTTCTATTCGATGTATATTAGGTCCATGGTCGATATTAATTAGTCTGTGTGAAACTTTTTATTTCACAGATCTTATTTCGACGTAATTTAAAAACCTCTTGTATACTCTGTGATTCTTGTGAAGGTCAGTTGGGTTATTTGCTAACTAATAATGAATCTGGATCCTCAAGTAATCAATTACCGTTCACCATTAAGTACTCGATATGCCAGTCAAGAAATGCGCTTAAATTTTAGTGACTTTAAAAAATTTACCACTTGGCGCGGTCTTTGGATAAACTTAGCAAAAGCACAAATGGTATTTTAATATTTCTTTGAATCTTATTTTGTATTATAAGTAATGGAGACCAACTTATTGATAACTGTTATTTGTAATAAGCTTGATTCGGCATTTTTGGTAAAATATCCGAAGCTTTTATAATTCGCGTTTCACTAGTTTGAGTTCCTTTTTCCGTGAAATAACTATGGTCTAAGCCTTCTTCTTTACTACTAATTGGCAAATATAGCAAATACTCATTAGTTGAATCATCTGCTGAAACAGTACCATATAATTACTGTTTAAATATATGAAATAATTTGATTTCATTAAACTACCTTCGTG
Organism: Mengenilla moldrzyki; assembly: GCA_000281935.1. NCBI lineage: Eukaryota > Metazoa > Arthropoda > Insecta > Strepsiptera > Mengenillidae > Mengenilla > Mengenilla moldrzyki. Next base: position 18,541 of record AGDA01047086.1, on the reverse strand, counting down.
GGAATCGCGTTTGGAAACTCCTGACAATCCATTCGCTGTTTGATCCATAGCAATGGGTCGAGTTGGAGAACTAGTTATCGGCATGTTTTCTAAAAATAAAAATAAATTCTCAATAAAAATTATAAAAACTAATTAAATTCTACGTTGATTAATTTTAATTGATGACAACCGTCTTTGTTCACTGCCTCTATGAAAATTAGAACAATATATTAATGAATATTAAGATTAATTAATCAAGTTACAGAAGCCTGGCTCTTGTTTCCGGCTTTGAACTAAAACTTGTAGTTTGCGACTTTCTCATTACTGGCATCTCTGAAGGAGTTGCTGGCGTTGGAGGAGGAGGAGGAGGAGGTGGTGGTGTTTGCTTCAGTGATGGTGATCTTTGTATCGACTGATTTTCATGGTGTAAAAAAGTTTCCTTTTGTTGCTCTAAAGCGTTTGGACCAATTTCTAGTTTTTGATTTGTTGATGACTTTTCGTCAAGTAGCTTTCTGTAATAGGAAATGTGATTTAAGATCTTACTGAATGCAAATACTTTAACGTTATCCAAGCATCAATTATGAATATTAATGTTGTTAGGAAAAATAATTGATACATAATTTCATTTGTGCTTTGATGTTTGGTGACGTCGTTTTTAACAGTTTGAATATGTCTTTTAATTTTATCCATGCGTTTGGTGAAATTCTTTTCTAATTGACTTTTTTCCATTTGACGTTGATCTTTACCGCTTCTATCAACTAGACCTATACTTGTTATTTCAAACTGAGGTTTTCTTATTTCGTTTTGATCACTTTTATTTTGTTCAGTTTTATTTAACTTTATTGGCTCCGTGTTATTTAGCTCTAATTCCGTTTCTGAATCCTTTTGAAATGTATGCATTAAAATAAAATCGTTTTAAATTTGGAAAATTTCATAAATACTTTAACACAATAAAACTAAAATAGAAAATATATAAAAGATTTGTTGCCGGATTTTCGACTGAAAATATTAACATAAGCGTTATTAAAGCTAACAACTTAAACGTATCATTAAACATATCACCTTTTAATAGGTTAATTTAGGAGTTTTGCAGAAATATATTTTATAGATTAAGTCGGCCGTAAGAAATAAAAATTGGCCACGCCTGCTATATACAATGGCTGCTGTTGGAGTTCCACAGTCTCGAATGGCCGTGGTGGTCATTTGAAATATTTCATTATCATTTAAAACCTAGCTCAAATAGTGTTGTACGCCGGATAATAACTTTTTAGCCCAGATCTTTAGTAGAAGCTAACGGAGCAAACGCAGCGACAAAAAATAGAATTTAAAATAAAATGACATAAAAGGAAATAAAATAAAAACCAACTTGTCAGCCAAAAGCGCTTCAATCATCACCAAAACTGAAATGCCCTAAAACCCCACATTAGGTTCGTAACTAGTAAAATTTTCCCCAGCTGCTATTGCTTCAAAAAGAAATCACAAAAAATAAAGTCAGAAATATAATTTTCAAGTTTTCAGCTTGAAGATTTAATGAACAGTTCATTTAAGATTGCTTAACATGGATTAATATAGTTTTAAACCCCCATTTTATGATCAAAACATGCAAAAATTTCTCCTACAGAAAGGTTTTAAAAATAAATATTGAAAATTATATTTTTAAAATTTTAAAGTTGTTGACTCGAAAATCGGAAAAGAAATTTTCTCAAAGTTGCGATTTTTCTAACTAAAAAATCCTTCAACTTTACCGTTAATATTTTTGAAAACTTCTGGAATACCATTAAGACGCTCGCGTTTCCAAAACTTCACCTGAAAAGGTCGATGATTTGCAAACGTGACACAATCGAGCCGCTATTTATTTTACGCCCGAGGTCACTCAAACGCTTTGAGATTTTGTTTTGTGATCACGGATTTTCCCAATCTCCAACGTACCAACCATTTTTTAGATACATAAAAGTCTCCTAATGACTTATGCAGAAAATCTTCCTTGAGAATTCTTTTTAAGATTTTCCTCATTCAACCACCCGACGAGTACCCGACATCCCTCAAGGATAAAAATTAATTTTGTCTTAAAAATAGATTAACCTTATTTTAAGGAGAAGTTTTATTTTTCTCCTTATTATAGAAATAATATGCAAGGAAAACTAAAAAACAGCTAATAAATTGCAAAAATTAAAGATCTAAAACAGCTGAAGAAATTAAACGTCGCGGAATTTGAAACCTTCCCCACATTTAATTACTCTTCAAAAAAAGTAAACGTTATTCACAGTATACGAGCAACGACCTTTAAACATGTTTAAGTAGCTCGCTTAAGTTTAATATTTTTAATTTTCCTGGTCGGAAAAAGTTTAGTATTTTGTTTCAAGATCCCTAGGTTACCAATGCTACTGAAACAAAATATGATTTCTATGACTGTTAAACAATTATCATAAGAGAAGACACTGACCTTTCTTAATACATATTTATTTAGATCAAAGATTATACAGATTGGCGAAACGTTTCCTTATCTTCCCCTTTAAAATTTAATGGCGCTGCTGTATTTTTTTTATGAATGATCGGCGTTGCCGTCAATTTTTTTTTATATGTTATCTTTTTTTAAACAAACTTTAAAGAAGGTTAAAAAAATAATTGATAAAAAGAATTTTCATTACATTTATTTATTTTGAAATTGCTAGCGAAGAAATGTTACATAAAACAAATGAGTATTTTTCTAGCAACATTGTGAAAGGTCTCATCAAAGGATGCTGCTACTTTTTTTGAAATTCGTACCAAAATAAAAACGAAGGGAAATTAGAAAAAATTTGCCTTTGCCGACCTGAGTAATATGTGTTTAGATGACTAAGATAAAATCGAATTGGTTTCGCTATTATTAAACAATGCGTACGTAAAGGTTAGAGCAGGGGTGCCCAGCCTAAATATAGATAGTGGGCCAAATGAAAAATTTCTAAACTTAGATGGGCCGCACATATCAATGTAAAGCAAAAAAATATTTAAAATATTTTATCGTACAAATTTTAAAATATTCTTTTATTTTACAATTAATGTTACACACTTTTTTATATTTTACTTGATTTTTTTTATATTAACGGATAATTTAGTTGATTTTTTTTCACATATTTAAAATAATATAGGCGGTCAAAAACTTAAAATAGGCGCATGTGGCTCACGAGCTGCGGGTTGGACACCCCTGGGTTAGAGCAATACTTAATTCTATCTGAAAATATACACGAGCAATGGCTCTCAAAAATCTTTTTATTATCGTTATCGTCTTTTATACACAGTATTTTCAAAATTGCAAATTACAATACTTGATTAACTCAAAAGATGTTGCGGATTGTTTTGAATATACATTGCATTCTAACAAACTTAATACGTGTATATAAATCAGGGGTGGCTAACAGGTCGATTGCGTTTTTTAACAAAAGAAAATTGTTATTATGTTAACATACAGTACTTGTCAAAAATATCGCGTATATATTTTTTTCTCAGAATATTCACGAAGAAATAAATTCTAATCTCTGTTTTGTGTACCTAATTTCAATTAATAAATACTGTTAGCAATTATTCATGCTATTTTAATTCCCCTGGATGTGACTTTTAGACTTAGACTATTCATATGACAACAAGTCGATCGCGACACATTTTTCAAATAAAAAGTCAATCTTACGTACACAAAAGTTGGCTACCTTTGATATAAATAAATTAACACAGAGGGCCGTGAGTTGAACAGCCTTGATATATTTCGCATATTAAAATAATATTGAAACTTGAATAAATTACTTGAATAAAAAACTTGAATAAATTATGTTAGCTGCCATTTGATAGTAGAACCACGTGTTTTTTAAAATATATCACTGGCAAGTACTGCACATAAAATTTTAATACTGTAAATGGAATATTTTGATAACTTTTTTTGTTTATCGCGAAATGGAATAATCCATTATTTACCGAATATTACAATGATAGTTCATAGGACTTATTTTACCAACTTTTTTTAAAAAATATAACACTCACAATGCGAGCATTTATTTTTTCTCGTTACAAAAGGCTTTTGTGAAGCATTAAAAAATATCCTACTTAAAGCACACCTTTTGATCGTTTTTGTCTTCAATCGATATTGATTTATTTAATATCTTGCCCTTATGTTCAGGTTTTTTCATTGAATTGGTTGATTTTTTGTCACTTAAATAGTCCTCGGTGTCATAATATGTTAAAATGGCTATTCTTATGAAGCAAACAAGAAACAAAACAGACGCAAATGTTGCAATTACAAACCATTGTTGTACGGGTGTGTCTCTACGAACAACCGAATGAGCCAAATCAAAGATGGTAATTAAGAGAAATGTAAACGTAACTACTAATGGAACGTAAAAATCGATTTCATTTCTTAGAATAAAAACAAAACAAATCGTAACAAGCATCTAAAAAAAGAAGAGTTTATTTCATAAATACGCAAAGAAGCAAAGAAACCATTTCAATAGTTCGCATAAAAATTCGATTCATAATTCGCTACTGAATATTTATTTATATATAATAATTTAAAACATTAGAAAAATAATTCAATACATTACAATAGAAACATTTGTACTAAAAATCGGTTTTATGTCGTAACGTGTATAACGAGTCAATTGCGAATAGAATAGCGGTTAAGATGGCCACAATTCCAGAGAAAAACATTAGATCGGTCAAGTGTTTGGTCGGATGGAACATGTAATTTAATGTTAATATGTTCCAGTCAGCTAAAATAAGCGTTCCAGCTGCAACGAATAAAATTGTGCCCAAGCATGAGAAAATCTGTTTTAAAATGAACTAATTTGCTTGATTTCTGCAAGAGGAAGACAATAAAATACTAATAGTGTTCGATAAGGGAGACGATCTCCCAATAGTTTGCCACATAAAATGGTGCTCAATATTATTACGTAGCCGCCTATGACGGTTGACAGGAATTGTACATGAAAAAAGTTCTTGCTAGCCAATCTGGTTCGTTGAATTGGTTCGAGAATCAGAGTCAGAATGATTAAGATCAAAATCTATATTTTATTTTTAAGGAGATAATTGTCTAAGCCATTTGAAAAGAATGTGCCGGTAAACATGCGTAATTGAATATTACAACCTTCGAATCGAAGGCCGTTGATTTTAGAATTGTTACATGATATTGTTTATATGGTTAACGAATTCGTTTTATTATTAAATTCAAATCGTATGCAAATTACCAATTCAGTAAATTTAACGGCCAATTGCCAATGTGCTTTTAGCTTATCAGGCAGTCGTTTCAGTGACAGCTTCCGATCCGATAATTCGGCTGGTGCTTTAATATCAGATTCTGAATCCGGGATCATGCTTGAGTCAGAAACTTATTTTATACGCACAATTTTATTAAAAATGATTCATATCAAAACAATTCTGTTATTTTCTGTACTAAGACTGGAAACGGAATAAAGAAATACATTGTTCATCATTTTATTAAATGACCGAAGTGTAAAGCCCACACCAATAATTTATAATTTTTTTTTATTTATAAAGAAAATTATTAACTTGACAGTATATTTTCATCGATTCCTCCTTGATTAGAAACGGTAATCAATTTTCGAACAATTTTATTGATTATACATGTTATGAATTTCAAATAAGTGTACAGTATTAAAAGAATTAATACTCACATACACACAGTGATCAGTTCGATATCGAATCAATGAAAATACTTTAAAACAAATATATAGTTCACCATTTACAGTATAAATTTTGATTTGTGTACAAATGATTAATATTTAATATCGATAAAATCAATTGAATTCATAAAACTACAAAAGAACATAATTAATTTTACACTTTGATTTTTATACGACTGTTATTTTCGGATAAAGACGGGAAAATTAGTAGATTTCTTTTTTAAAAAAAAATAATATAGGTATAATTACTTTGCATGTGTTCAAACAGTTTTCCGGTGTTTGGCCCAGTTTTTACTTTTTTCAGAGTTATTTTTTATACATATATATGTATATATATGCACACAATAAAAATGCATTTTTCAAGCATGATAATAGGCTTTATTAGTATTGTATTTTTTTAAAAAAAACGATACATTGAAGTTAAAGATTTAAGAATATAAAGGAAATGGAAAACGAAAAAAACTGGAACTCTTAACATTCCTGCATAATTTGTCTCCAGAAATCAAGCGAAATGGATAAAGTCATCACGCCCAAATAGATGGCTGCTCGTTCGGTGTCCTTCTGTGACTCCAGTAGTTTTTCTGTAAATATCGAAAGGGAAAACGAAGCCAATGTCATAACGGCACCCGTACCAAGCGTCAGCATTTCCAATGTATCGTTTCGTCTATATCTTAGATAGCCGAGGAAAAAGGTTAACGACATTACAAGATCGTAACCGATTGCGATCAGGATCAGTGACGAGTATAATAAAGATCGATTGGCGATTGGTGAAAAGTACCAATAGGCGAACAGACTGCAAAACTGAAAATTTTCAATATATAAATTTGAGTTTTATTAAACCGTAGTTCATACCAAATGTATGGCTTTTAAGCCGAAGCCTGGTTGAAACAGTACAAACATTATGCTTGTTTATGTTCAAATATTGTTTCGCTTTCATAAAAACATATAAAACATTTCGGAAACCATAACAGTGTATGCTAGAAAAATTTACAGAGCTGTTTTCGATTTGAAAATAAGATGACTTAATCATCGTTACTAAAGCAAACGATTTCGTAGCAATCAAGGATTAAAACAAATGCCGTAAGCATTGTCGATATGGCCGTGAGGAAGAAGTTGGTTTCATGGCAACAACTGTGGTTCGCAAAGAACATAACTAAGCAGAACACACTGGCTATTGTATTTAATGCAACGCACATTTGCAAAAAGCACAATTCGTAATTTCGATTTTCCGGAGCTTTTCTTTCGAATAACATCTCCAGAATTATAACAGTGATGATAATAAACGTGCCATTAACCGCTAACACTATTGTGATTTTTACTGACGATGGAATACTACAACATTTCTTTACGGCGGACAAAAAAGTAGCACTGATTACACAAAGGCACTTTTAAAAATTCAATTTTGAGGGTTTCGATGAGCTTAAAATTAAATATACCATTGTGAGCACTTTCAGTGTTTTCGATACTGAAGATCCTTCAGAATCATCATCTCGACTAGACTTCTTGGAAAAGAATCCCATTAGTGCTTCCTAAAAGGGGGGCAATTAGGTAAAAAAAAGATAAAATTCTTTATATTGAAAAACTAAATTGCAATAATAGGGAAACGGACTTATTTATTTGATATAAAATTAAAAATAAGACAAAATTTCATTATTGGATTTCTTGTTGTCGTTGACGTTGCGATGAAATCGACGTGAAAATCCGTTTGCGCCGCAAGATCTCTTTATAGTCAACATACAGAATAAACGTTGATACTGACGATGTCATCAACGCTAAAATGAAACGAAGTTCACGAACGTCTTCGTTGATTCGAAACTCATATATGTTTAATAAAATCGAAGTAATGGTCGTACTTAGGGCACAAAATACAATTATTGCCTCGAGCCAATCATTCGATTTGCGCAATGAATTCGAAATAATAATACAAGAGAATAGTGGCACCATTGATAATGTTGATGTAAAATACATTTTACGAGGCAATATACCAACTTCTCGCAATTCGATCATGGAAAAGAAGAAGACACTGTTTGATAACATTAACATCTGTATATTGGAATAAGACTATTAGTTTTGACAAAACTCACTTAGTAAATTATTACAATAGCCATTATTTTATAGATGATATATGTCGACGTGCAATTAATGTCTTTCATTTTGGAATTGAAATTACTGTTTAAAATTACTTATTATTTTAATAGAATAACATAGAAACAATTAGTAAGGCAATTATGTTTAATAAATTTTTTCCCGTTCTGGTATAATATCGATGACGATAATCAGTGCGGTTGTTACCATTGTAACGCTGCTCATAAGGTAATGACGAGTGTACATTTCGTAGTTGAGCAAATAGTCAATAAATATGTAAATAGCGCTTAGAATACATAGTATACACGAAATAACAAGAAATAAGCCTGTTAAGAACTTCTGTTCGTCACCGATCACTAACGATGTCGCTAGAATAGAAGCGATAATAAACGTAGCATAAATTGCTAAAACAATTATAAACAATGCATATTCGAACGTGTTTGTTATCGGATCCGGTGTTTGTGCGAAATACCAGTGGTTCATCGCGCACAGGAGCTAAAAAATGGAGACTATTTAAAGTTGATTAAACTTTATGTTTTATACTTACCATTATGATAACTTTAAAGCAAATCTCTTCTTTCATTATTTAAACAAATTTAAGCCGTCGTTTACATGTACTGTGTATTAATGTCTTCTAGGAAACATCTTATTTTCTACATACTAATTACTTAGTTTTATTATCAATTTTCTGACAATTGAAATCTGTCTTGGCTAATTTCTGGTTGTCATGACCAATTTTAAGAGAAATCTCTATTTACCAAAAAAGCTAAAATAATGTCGTTCGAATCGTTCATTAAAAACTTAAAATTACCGGGCTTTTTATTCAAGCTTTTTAATTTAGTAATTTTATTTATAATTATTGATCTTATCGATTATAACACAGTATATTAATCTCACAGATTTTATCATTGATCGGCTTAACGTTATTGTCATCAACTACTTTTCATACATATTTCAAAGCAATTTTAGTGATAACAGCGATTGGTTTAGCATTCATTACTTCGTTTGTTTTTATCATTGGCTATTTACGTGATCAACGTAACCCTTTTTTGGAACTATTAATGCTCGCCACTAATTCAATACTCAACGTGTTCGCTACTATACTGTTGTTTGCTTTAACTATAGATTGTGGCACTTACTGTTTCCTTATTTTATTTGTCACTACTACTATTGGTCTTATATTTGCTTTAGATTTTATTCGACAAATTAAAGAAGGCTGTTAATTTACTTTTAAATAAAAAAATATATTTTTTTAAAAAAATCTTATTTTATTATCGTTAATTGTTGTTTGATTACAAAGCAATTTAAGTTTCGAAATCTAACAAGAGGAAAAAATAGTATTAAGTAATTAAGCTGAGATACGTTGGACCTATCCTTTGTATTACGTCATTTGTTTATATTTAGAGAAATTGGTGTAGCTTTTTTTATCATCGTTTGTATTACATTTTGTTATAACATTTATACGTGCTGATTTCATTGCCTTACATTTTCACGGCTTACGAGTACGAAAATAAATGCTAGTATGGTATCGGCTAAAAATAGTATACTGCTGACCACGCAAAGGGAGCCTAGGATAATGCCCATTGTTCGATTGAATTGTGCATTGAATTGCACATCTTGATAACCGTACCAATAATGCAAAGCTGTTGCACTAACAGCAATCCATAAACAAAATCCAATAAAGTTCATCAGGAATTCCGAAATATGACTAATAAGGAAAATAAATTAGCTGATTAATTTTAGTAAATGAAAAGTCAATACGCTTTGAAATTTCGCGATCCGAAACAGTGTGATATTAGAATTATCGACGTATATATAAAATAGCCAACAAATACTCCACTTGCTAGAATTTCGGCATCGGCATCCTTTTCTTCGTTCAAGTTCCAGGAACCAGAAATGCCCATAAACTTCCCATTATATCCAGTTCGGTAAATTATTAAAATAATAATGTTCAACACCTTAAATATTCATATGATTAGAAAACAAATGATAATTGTTTCAAAGAATAGAAGTTTTAAATACTAATTTGAAAACTTTAATCACGCCACTAGCTAAAAAAAATGTTGATATCATTTTATTGGTAAATGAAATCTTCTATCACCGTTTGCAAACGTATTCAACTGCTTCAAACGAATGTTAACAAACAATTGCGCACACCTTTATCGCCTAGTTTTTTAAACGTATTCACTACCGATAAGAGCATACTTGTTTGTTTGCCATTACTCATTCAATGCTTTCCACATAGTTTTAATATTTGCTATATAATTTTTTAAATGACACATGTAACTAAAATTAAAATTAAATTTTAACAATAGGAATTAGGGTTGGATATTAAGCAAGAACAGATTGATGAAATGGTTGACAATAAAATGATAATTGATTTTGAAGAAGCAGCTCGGGAGGAACAAATTACTAGACATGATGTGATGGCTCATGTGCATGTCTTTGCAAAACAATGTCCCAAAGCGGCACCGATTATTCATTTAGGTGCTACATCTTGTTTTGTCGGCGACAATACTGATCTGATTGTGATCCGTGATGCCTTCGATATTCTGTTACCGAAAATCGCTCAAGTTATACAATACTTGACTACTTTTGCCATCCAGTACAAGTATTATGATCGTTCTGAAGTTCTAAAGAAATGCGACGTTATCATTTTAGTTAAAGTTAAATTTTTACAGCCAAAAATGTAAAAGTTTAAGCCTTAAGCTCATTTTTAAAATTTAAAATTTGATGCTTAAATGTTTGAACTAAAAAATACTCTTAATTTTTAAAATTTTTTTTGTTTCTTCATGAAAAATACTGATTAATATTTTTATAAAATTTGGAGAAATTTTAGTCACTTTTTTTTAATATGCCGTATTTATGTATACTTACATATTCATATTTATTGAATAATAATTTTCTTTTAGTCAACGAAATATTCAAATAAATTTATTTTAGGAATGTGGAGGTAGGTGGTGGATAGCCGAAAGTCCCCTTAAGACAACCTCTATTAAATAAATAAAACGCTGCGTACCAACCTTTCTTCTCATTCCTAGTCTAAGGTATAAAGCGACTGTGCCAATAGTCATATTTGTAGATAGATAGAATGATGAGAACAGCGGAGCTCCTATAACACCGGGTACCCTTTAGAGTAAAAGCCTTACATCGTCATCGCGGGGTTATTGACGATGCGGATCATACACTTATCTAATGATCATCAAATTCATATGAATTCAAAAACGTGGAAGTATATTTAACCAATCAAACCTCCATGTAAAATAAACTTTTTAAGAAATTTTCCTGGAAAGGAAACAATACTTTTTTGCGTTCAGCTCAATGAAATTGTAAAAGAATTTAAAGCTCCCTCTCTCTAAATGGAAAAAATTAAATCCTGAAAACAGCGATGATATAAGTAAATGAGGTTTAAGACGTTTAAAGGAAAAAGAAACTTCAAGCTCTAGCATTCAGGTGTATACTTTCTTATGATCACATCTTACGATAAGAGAACCTTCTAAAAGTATTATCTTGTCGAAAGAATAGCAGCAGCTTCTCAATTAAAACTCCCAAGATATGTAATTGGTGAGATCCAGTTCTGGGGAGACTTACAATCGGGTCGCTGATGATGAGGTTGTAAAAGCAATGCTCAGAGAATATCTCTGGCAGCTGTTCTTGAATCCTAGATATGACCGTATTGGAACAGAAAAATTTGAGGCAGGTTGTTGCAAAGAAAATACAGTCGAGCTTTTGCTTAGTTTTGTTAGATACATGCAATTGCTCCATTGAACCATCGGCTTGCTGAAAGTATAATAAGCCATACGGCTGCAGTGTTAAGATGCTAATCCCGCCTATCAAGCTTATGTCTTATTGTCTTTTTGATATTTTTAGCAATAAGGTACAATGATTGTACTTTATACGAATTCAAACAATTATTTAAAAAAACTTTAAATTAGATTACTTTTTTCATCGTTGTAAGTGTATTTGATGTTCAGTTTTTAAAAATTATTAGTAAAAATGCATTAATTTGGAGGATATTTTTCACGAATGTTGTGTTTTTTTTTATAAAATAACATTATAAAACTTTATATATATAATAAAAATATAAATGTCTTTTGCTATAAGATGTCTAATTTACTTACGAAACTAATTGTTGATTTTTATAGAGATTTACCAACACTGGGATTTACTCATTTACAACCAGCTCAACCGACCACGGTTGGAAAACGTGCATGCTTGTGGTTATCGGATTTATTAATGGATGAAAGGGCAATAAGTGGCATTAAAAATGACTTGAAACTTCGTGGTGCTAAAGGTACAACAGGGACTCAAGCGTCTTTTTTGAAATTATTTGATAATGACGAGTCAAAAGTAATAAATTTAGATAAAAGAATAGCAGAATTATCGAATTTCAGTGATACATATCCAATAACTGGTCAAACATATTCACGTAAAATTGATGTTGAAGTAGTGGCAACACTTAGCAGTTTCGCCGCCACTGTGCATAAAATGTGCTCGGACCTTCGTCTACTAGCCAGTCGAAAAGAGATTGAGGAACCATTTGAGCGAAACCAAATCGGAAGCTCAGCCATGCCATATAAAAGAAATCCGATGTTAGCAGAGCGTTGTTGTGCCCTAACGCGTCATTTGATTAGTTTACATTCAAATACTCTACATACACATGCCAATCAATGGATGGAACGAACTTTAGACGACTCTGCTAATCGACGGATTACTATTGCAGAAGCGTTCTTAACCGCTGATACCGTTGCTACACTGCTATGTAATATTACGCGCAACCTTATCGTTTATGAGAAAGTTATTGAACGGAATTTGATGCAGGAGCTTCCGTTCATGGCTTCTGAGAACTTTATAATGGCTATGGTGCAAAAAGGCGGTGACAGACAAGTGTGTCATGAAAAAATACGTGTTTTAGCTCAGGAGGCTGCTAGCAGAGTTAAACAAGAAGGCTTAGAGAATAATTTTATTGATTTGGTAAAAAATGATGATTACTTTACACCTATTTGGCCGGAAATTGATCAGTTGTTGAATCCATCAATGTTTATCGGCCGAGCTGCATCACAAGTGGCGCATTTTATCAATGATTATGTTAACCCGGTTCTTGAAAAATATGAACAGTTTTTTAAAGAAAATTCCAATATTACTCACAGTGTTACTGTTTGAACATCTTTAAAAAAATTCAAAAAAGTTACCTTTAAATTATGTGGGAAGTTTAATAATTTTTTTAAAAAAAATAAATATAATTCAATAAATTTGAAGCATTATTTTCAAATTGTTAATCAATTGAAACTTTTCATTTTCGTGTATTCCTATATAATATTTAAAATAAGTTTTTAGAAATAATTTCATTCTTATAATAAGCATATGTTTGAAAACTTATATTCATGAAAGCTAATATAGTAAAAACTAAGCCGCTTACATAAGTTAGACATCGTTGATAATATTTATTGCTTTTAGAACTTGTTAGGTATTCTAAAAACAAACGGAAAAATTCATATTGTTTACATATGGAGATTTTATTTTTTAAGACATGTTATAATGGGTGTATTTAGAAGTTCGATCCAGTGTAGTGTAGAGAATTGGTGTATTGCAAAACTTATACTAGTCGAATTTTGAAACTTGTTCTATATGTATAAAAGGGAAAAATATATATTGTTGTCTTTTTTACACCAGATCTTTCTAAAGGAAGAATAAAAAAAAGATGAAAAATGGCGTTTTGTGTTGAACCCAAAAAAATAATAACACGGGTCGAATTACTCAAAAAATTTCTGAACAAAAAGTTTAGTTTTTTTACACTGATTTGGTCCAGCTGCGAATTTTTGAATACACCCAATAAAACAATGCTATAACTCATTGGATGCATCTGGAAATTCATTTGAGTTTAGTGTAGAAATAGTGTTGTAGAAATATTTTATTTGGAAAACTTGACAATTATACTATTTACTAAATTTTCCTCCTGTTAATGGAGAATTTTCGGTTAAAACGTTTAGAAAGCTGTATTTATAAAAAAAGGAAATTAATTCATAGAATGATTAATTTAAAGGAAGTTTCTTAGAAGCAATTCGAAACGTTTTACAATGAAAATAAAATAGAAAAACAGATATAAATATAAAGTAACGACTTTTTTCTATTACGTCCATTTATCAAAACATTATTTTTTTTTGCTGAAAAAATCACTGTTTTAGTACTGTCGACTATTACTGTATAAATGATTATAATTTACAAACTTTCGTTGTTTGTTACTTAAAGAAAAATTTAAAACCGTTTCCAATTAGAGTTCAACATATTGGTGTTATGAGTGGAAACATTAATTTCAAACACAATTTTGGAAAACTCTATTTACTCTCAATGCAAATAACGAAATACCTATGAATTAGCAAAGCGGATGATGGAAAAAAGCTACCGCTTTATATATCAGTTTCTTAAATAATAATTATAACATTTAGACTAAAACGCACGAAGAACGAAATAATCAAGTGTCGATTCAATATTTAGCATATTTTAATCCGCTAATGGGAACTATTATATGATAAAAAGTATCGAAGGCACTTTATTACGTATTAATTTAAATATTTCAAAAAATTCCGAAAAATGTATCTATAAATGCTTAAAAAAGTCGATTTTCTCAAAATTAAGGCTAAAGTGTTGCTAAATCAAAATCTTGTAAAAAGGTTTTTATAGATCTTTTTATTTTGTTTATAAAGGTTATTTTTTACGAAAACTAACCACCTTTGAGATATAAAGCAGGGCTGGGCACACATTATACTATTGGGAGCCACATTTCATTTTTTAATTTATTATTGGAGCCACACAAAACCACACGGATAAAAATTTCTACTTGCTATAAGAAAAAATCTGCTTAAATTTTGAACAGTAGAACAATCTCATTGAAAAGACATAAAAAATATACTTATTTTTTGAAATATAAGTATACAAATATTAATTTTAAGTATATTTTTATTAAATCTTTTGATATTTTTATTTGTCAAAAATCCAAGTTGAAATTTTTATCAGCGTATCTGAAAAGAGTGTAAATAAATGAATAATATTAACTATTCATTTGTATTTCTTTCTATTTTTCTAACGGACTTGATTATTTCTATACTAACAAGGAAAGGTCCAAGTTCCCGAGATGTGTCGTCCTAATTTTGATCAAAATGCCCGCTTTCGATTACACATATCTTGGAATTTATAAAGACATTTAACATTCATGCCCTAATTCGTTTGGGGCTGAGTTTTGGAGGGCTGAAAATGAAGACTTTCAAAATGTACAAGTCGTTTTATCTCAAAAATGGTTCACTTTATAGAAAAATGGCCTCTACAAAAAGATGTAGAATGCAAAGATCTATAAAAAACTTAAATATTTTTTTTTATGTCACTGATAATTTAGCGTCAATTTCAAAAAAACATCGTTTTTTAGCATTTTCTCCAGTTTTCTCATAATGCATATACAATATATATTCATATCAACTTATTTTATATTGTTCTTAAGACGCTCTATATGACATTTGAGGCTAAAATGATTTTTGTCGCAACGTGGCGCTAAAATCAAAAAATTTAATTTTTCAATTTTGACATTCATTTTGCTACCAAGTAAAGTTATTTTGTCTGAAATTGCATATTTACATATAATCAACCATTTTATATATTATTTTATAAAAAAGTTTTGTATTTTTTAAAAAAATTCTTTTTTCTGATTTCTTGAATTGCCTTAATATTAGCTGCTTATTGTAGAATAAATGAACTTCAGAATATTAAAATACCTTTTTAAGCGGCAATATTTATCTTATATGCATTACTAATATCACATTTTTATAATTCCTTAAACACAAAGCATTTTTTTCTTATCCCATAAGTTAAATTTGAAGGTCTTTAATTAGCTATCAGTTCTTCCTTTAGTAATATTTGAATCTGTATTTGTAATTAAACACCTATATTGATCTTCTTGAACCATAAAACGTTAATTTTACTGTTTGAAAATGTGTCATTATTCCAAAGTTCATTTTTCCCCCAAAGCATAGCCTATATTAGGATATTTTAAAAAACTGTAAAAAATATTCTTTTAAAAAAATTAATATTTTCTTATAAAATAATATAAAAAATAGTTGATTATATGCAAATATGCAATTACAAACAAAATAGCCTTATTTGGTAGCGAAATAAGTGTCAAAATTGAAAAATAACATTTTTCAAGTTTAGCGCCACGTTGCGACAAAAATCATTTTAGCCTCAAATGTCATATAGAGCGTCTTAAGAACAATATAAAATAAGTTGATATGAATATATATTGTATATACATTATGAGAAAACTGGAGAAAATGCTAAAAAACGATGTATTTTTGAAATTGGTGCCAAACTAATCAGTTACATCAAAAAAATATATTTAAGTTTTTTGTAGATCTTTATATTTTACATCTTTTTTGTAACGTCGTTTTTCTAAAAAATGAACCATTTTTGAGATAAAATAATTTGCACGTTTTGCTCAGTCCTAAACGAATTACGGCACGAATGTTATGTCTTTATAAATCCCAAGTTATATGTAATTGAATGCGCGCATTTTTATCAAAATCGGGACGACACATCTCGGGACTTTCCTTATGAGTATCGCACAGATATTTTTCATACCTAAAATTAAACATTGATCTTTAAAATCCTATAATTAAAAAGAATTTAAAGAATTGAAAAATCATTCAATAAATTTTGGAAAAGCACATTTTTACTCGGATTCACTGGTTCTTATCGGTTGGAGTTGGAGAGCCGCAGCTTAAGTAACAAAGAGCCGCATTTGTCCACCTTTGATATAAAGCTTTACGTGTTTTGGTAATGATTATTTTTAACATCTGTAATTCATCCTTAAATAAATTCGGGTTGAAATGGCGTATGTTATTTTTAATTTGAGGAAATGTCTTATCAAATAAAAGTGGCTTGAAAAAAATTGAGACCGAGGGCCTGGGGACTTTTCCGTCTTCGTCCACTAAAAGAGCTATTTAACTGAACGCGAATTGTAATCTTTACCAACACTTCTACAACACTAAATAATTTGATTACCCTAGTAACACACGGAAACATTCATTTTTGTGACTAGGAAACATTCACATAAAGAATGTAATATTTATATTCCCTTTATATTTCCGTAATCGAAAATTTCCTTTTAAGCTGTATTTTATGTTTTTCTTATATTTCTTGTTTCCTTTCATATTATTTTAAATTTTCTCAATGTTTCATTTTGGTCACTTAAAAACTTTTATCTAGAAAATATCATCAGTATGTTTTCATGATATTTTCTAATTTTGCTCTTTTTTGTTACATGTTTATATTTTAGAAATGTTTATAACATTAACTTTTCATACAGAAAAAGGATGATAAAAAACTTCTATGTTTAACACTCTTTCCACAAAGCAGCGTGTGGTTTCAAATGTGAATTGATCACTGATCGTTATCAAATAAATTTCAGAATTATTAAAAATATTTTTGTTTGTATCCTGAATTAAACGTATTTCTACTAGAAAATGATACAAATATGTATATCAAGTTTATACTTATAATATGTTTGGTAAAATAATTTTTAAAAAATGAGTAATCAGTGATCTTTTTTTGTTGCATTAGGAGCACAACAATTTTTACTGCTCTTTTATACACACTTTAAACAAAATTGTCCTAAAAAGAACGTATTTTAATTTTTTTTACGATCCCACCTGTGTAATTATAGCAGACACAAAGTTCTATTAGCGGCCTATAACGCAGTTGCAACATATTCATTTCCCTGATAAAAAATAATATTCCTAACCTACTTTCACGTCGCATTATAAATTTTTCCATTTAGGTTGAATTGAATCTACGCTAATATTAACCGTTAGGAATTGTATACACTTTTCTGATGCGTTGCTAACTGGGACGCAATCTCGTTTTGGTACAAAATGTCATTCCTTCATTTTTTATTTTTGGCAGGTTTTTTTGAATTTTAAGAAAAAAACGAATAAAAATTGGTAATATTTTTTATACCACTGAGGTTGCGCGTGTGCATTTATCCCTTTGTGGATTTGCAGTATTTGCTCGGAACAATTATACGCCACGCTACGCATAATAATTTGTAACGAAATGTAGAATAATTTTCTTTACGATTTGCTATACAGTAAACAAATAATTTTACGCTCTCTGGGAAGGGGGGGGGAAATAAATTTGATTTGCAAAAATCTTTAAAACGCTTAAGAACAGAATAGTGTGCTCTTTGTTTGTCCAAAAACAATCAAATTACTATCGCAGTTCACCCAGATCGGCAAAGTAATTTTTTTCTATTCTCCCTTCGTTTTTATGTTGGTACAAGTTTCAAAAAAAGTGGCAGTATCTTTTGAGAGAGCCTTCCAAAATGTCGCCAAAAAATACTAATTTTTTCACAAGATTTTTCGATTGTAGTTGCAAAATAAACAAAACCTAATAAAAAATCTTTTTATTGTTTCAAACTTTTTTTTTAAAATTTGTTTAAGAAGAAAAGAAAATATTTATAAAAAAAATATTTTTCACGATACCGCTGAAAAAATAAAGCAGCGCCATCAAGTTTTAAAGGGAAAGATAAGGGAACGCTTTGCCGATCTGTGTATTCTAGAGACTTGTTTCAAAAGCGAACAAATCATTGACCACTCAATTTCTAAAATTTTTAAGGATGGGTAAAAAATAATTTTATTTATATCCTATAATGAACAAACATATAGTAATATATAAAATGTCCACAATTTTTTTACTAATATTAAGAAATTTGTGGGAAGTAAAAAACAAAAGGGAGCGATCAGAGATCTGTTCACTTTTGAAACAAG
>AGDA01047082.1:0-12459 GCA_000281935.1 Mengenilla moldrzyki | reverse complement strand
TTTGACACAATATAAAACGCAACTTCTAAAAATTAATAAAAATGTGTATAAAAATAAAAACTATAAAATTTAAAATATTAAAATCTCATTAAGACTTCTCAGATCTTTTTGTTGTGGCATAAAATTTTAAAGTTTAATTTTTTTAAATAACCAAATTATATGCTGTCATTTTGAAACGTTTCCTTTGATGTAAAATATTAGAAATTATTTAAATATATGTCCATTAACTTTATAGGAAAATGGATATCAATCTGTGGAAAGCCATATTTATTGCCGCCGAATTATCATTGGATCACGAAAAAAAGAGCTTAAAACGCGAGATAAAATGTATTTTGATGAAAACAAATATTAGCGTTTTTAAAGAATGGGAAACGAATTTCTTTAGATTGGATTACAAATTTCCCGTTTCAGACAATAAATATTACGATTTAATGCAACTGGCTGTTTTAACTGAACGACCGAAAATCGTTAAAAACTTAGTTAAAATGTGCAAAGATTATGAATTTTATTATGAATGTGATTTGTCACCATTGATCCTAGCTGTAAAAAGCGACAACTCTGAAATTGTAAAGTTACTTCTAATACATAATTATAATCAAAGCAATGAGTATTTTGACATTATTCTGAATACGGCAATTGAAAACAAGAGTACGCAGACGCAAAATTTGTTAGTTGAAATGGGACTAAATTTTACAAAATATAAATTTTATTGTAAAGATTTTTTAGTAAACTCTATTAGAAATGGCGACATTGAAAAGGCAAAGCTCTTCATACGAAAAGATTGCAAATTCATACATAAAAACTTTTATGGCCGGACTATTTTAGAAATAGCTGTTGAAAACAATCAGTCTGAGATCACTGAACTTCTTTTAGATGTCGGTGTCGATACCAAGTCCAGTTCTGCGTTCGGTGACAATATATTACTTACTGCTACAGAAAAAGGCTACGTGAAAATTGTAAGGTTGCTCTTGAAAAAAGGGCTTAGCCCTAACAGCAAAGATGCGTTTGGACAATCATCTTTACACAAAGCCGCTAAAAATCGTCATCTTGAAGTTGTTAAAATTTTGTTAAACAATGGTGCAGAAATTGATTTAAAAGATGAATTTAATTACACCGCTTTGTACTGGTCAATTGCTAAAAATTGTCCAGACATAGTTCAGACATTACTTAACTTTGGAGCTGATGTTAATTTAAAAGTCTCGTATGGGATTTCTTATTTATACTCAACTTTCATCAAAAAAAATGACGAGCTTGCACGAATTTTGTTAGAAAACGGAGCTAGTTTGAAATTAGAAAATTCTGCATATTCTAGCTATTTAGAATTAGCCTTTTCTCTGCGTAACAATAAACTGAAGAAATTAATATTCAGCTATGAAATTTTACGGAAATTTCCGAATGAACAAAAGCATGAAATTATTTCTAACAATCAGGAATTATCTGCACATTGGGATCAAGCGCGTAATGAGATAAATAAAATGTATCAAATCGAAATTTACAGACTATCGAGATTAGGCGTGCTTACATATGTCGATATTCTGAGAGCAAACATTTACCAAATGTCGTTCTATTTGCAACATAAACGTTTGCAGAAGACTTTAAGCAACAGAGATCAGATCGAAATCGAATTCCCGAACTATGCAAATCATTTAAAATGTCAATATCGAAGAGGCCAATGGCGTTTGAACTGTACGAGTGCAGCTGAATTTGTCATTTCGAAACTTTTAAAAAGCTTAGTACCTCAATGCGCAAGGGAGATAATTGAATATTGTGATAACCAAACATTAAATATATTAATAGAAGTATCGTGTGTTCACAATGTGTACTCAAACGTTTAACAATTTGAGAATAAGAAGACAAATTTTTAGACAATAAAATAAATATAAAAAACTAAATACATTGGCGAAAATATTCAAGTTTTCTTTATTTTGCGCCAAAAAATAAGCTTCGTTAATAAATAGTTTTCGAGTAACACTTTTTCATTGAATTGTTAACTGTTGAACACCGTCACAACGGTTGATGATAAAAAATTGTATTTAAAACCTTTTTATATGAATACAAAATGAGCAATATATCATGTAATATGTTTTAAGAGTTCCTGATGCCTAAAGCCTGTTCTAATTCGGCCCGCTTTTGCTGCACTTTTGTATAAAAATATCTTGACACGGCTTCCTGAGTCCATGGTTGACAATAAAACGACGCACGGCGCTCTTCTTCTGGATTTCCAACAATATCAGTTATAATCTGAAAGAGAAATTAACCATGATAGCTTCTCAACATCTTAAAATTATTATTACAGTTCAACACGTTGTACTTGACGCATTTTTTTCGATATTTATACATTTGTTTTTATTTGTTTTATTATTTGTTTATTATTTTATTATTTATTATTTATTTATTATTATTTATTTTATTTATTATTTTATTATTTGATTATTTGTTTTTATTGCATTTTCCGTTCACACGTGTACCACCGGTGGTTCACACTGTCAAATAAAAGCAATGCCTGTGAGCCACCGATGTTTCACGCAGGGCTAAACGTGTTAAATGAACTAAGAGGCTGTGTCAAAGTACATAGCGACACGTAAGTGAAAAAGAATATTAGAAATTAAACTTTTTTAGAAAAATGAAATTAACACATTGTTGACGGGAAACGTACATGACATCATTCAACTGGCTAATGTAATTAGCGAAAATACTATACATTTAAATAGTAGTTGGTGTTTACCAAATATTAAAATTCGTACTTTAATAACAAATGTATAAAGCTCCTAGTAAGTATATTATCTAACAAAAAAGATTCTAATAAATATATTATGTAATAACAGTGTTATGAGAATATTCAATTTTAGCAAACAATGGCTGAATACATACGTTAGTTCCTATAAAAAACATCAGTCAGCAATTGGTTAATAAAAATATCAGCAAAAATGAAAAAACCGAAAAAGATTTAATCTTCAAGTGTAAGGTTTTTCACTTTTTTCCTTTTTATCTCAAAACAAAAAGGTACGTCTGTTTAGAACTGACTGCGTGAGTAACATTCAATTTGTGCTTATCTAAAGATATCAATTGTACTACCAAATTTAAATAAATTAATGACTGAGTAATTCAAATTGAAAAAAAAAAAAAACAAATCGGATCTAAAAATTTCTACATCCACTATTTTCTATAACCCCTCTAAAAACTAAGAGTTTACAGAAATTTCAATGATGCAAAAAATGAAAAGCTAAAATACATTGGTGTATAAAATATTATTTTGTAAATATTCTATTTAAAGTTTAGATCACAGAACAGACAGACATAGAAGTCTAAAGCTCATTGGCATCGGACTTCTAAATTATTACTTGGTTTGTTATCGATTAATATATTTTTTTTAAAAAAAGAGAATATATTATACCTTTAAATCGCGGCTTTGACTAATCACCCATTTATGTATGAACTGTTGTGGATTTTTGGCGAAGCTTAGGAAGAATTCCCGATTGATTTTCAGCTGATTTATTGTATCGACAGTTTCGTGGATTTTGGTATCGAGACTTTGGATTTCTTGTTGACTTGCGGTACTAAGAAGAAAGTTATTCATTTGTGACTTGAGTGTATCGTCGATCTCCACGTCGATATCATAGCACGATGTTTGCTTACTTTCTGCGCCCCCTTCCACCGAAATAATGTGGTTAATGACAATAGGATCCGGAGGATGCAAAAGAGCATTAAGACGTTGTGGGATTTCGCTAAATTTCATTTTGGTCGTACCGAAAATCTGCTCCATGTACTTGTCACAATTGAAGTATTCTCGTTCTACCAAATCCTGTAAGCTGAACAAAAAGTTTAATTTTAGACGCTGAATAATCCTTTTATACCTGAGATAACATAAAAATTTCAATGCTTGGGCCCCCACATGGAACAGCTTTAATTCAACCTCTTACCAAAAAAGTTGGTAAAAAGTAAGAGAATAATTTTAATACTTTAAATTTAAATTTTGTTTATAAACCTAATTGATTAAAAATGTTTGGTAAACATTGTCAAATAGTTTACTTACCATACATTTTTGGTATTTTATGTTACATTATTAATACCGATTTTTTCGACATAATATACACAGACGAATGCGTTTTAATGCATTCCAATTTCTATGATCAAACAATTGATGTTTTGCACAACGAGGAAACATACTGAGGTGTCCGATCCCGGGTTTTTTCAAACTATTTTTATTTATTTATGTATACCTTCAAATGAAAAACCCCATATTCAGTTTCGACTATAATTCACTAAGTGGTGAGTTATGGGGGTTGGAAGTGTGACGTGACAAAACACAAAAATGAATATAGCACTAAAAATACTTATTATTTTGAAAAATGACCTTTACAAAAATTATGTGGGATAAAAATTTCTATAAAAAAGCTCTAATAAAAATTTTGATTAGAGTTTTAGTTGAAGCTTAATTGAAAACAAAAAACTTTAATTTTTTAGTCTCTTTACGATTAAAAAATTGTTTAAAGAGAAATACAAGTAAACTTGTTAGAATAACTTTTTAAATTCTGACCTATATTTAAGCTTACAAGTTATTTTATTCTTCTCTAACATACGGCGCTGTAGTCAAGAAATATTTGTTTTCAATTTTTGATGTGTATTTTAATCCATAATTAATATTTCGGGCAAAAAGTGCATTATTTGCTACTTCTTGTTCCCATCACAGATTACCCAGATCAGCAAAGGAATTTTTTTTCTAATTTCCTTTCGTTTTTATGTTGGTACAAATTTTAAAAAATGTAGCGGTATCTTTTGACAGAATCTTCCACAATCTTGCCAAAAAAATACTGATTTGTTTTATCCAATATTTTTTCGACGGCAGCTGCAAAATAAATAAATGTAATAAAAAATTCTTTTTATCAATTATTTTTCTAATTTTCTTCAAAGTTTATTCAAAAAGAAAAGAAAATATTTATAAGAAAAAATATTTTTGACGACAACGCCGATCATTCACAGAAAAAATACAGTAGCGCCATCAAGTTTTAAATGGAAAGATAAGGGAACGCTTTGCCGATCTGAGTAATCTGTGTTCCCATTGTCATAAAGCAGAGGAATGATAATAATCTGCTTTAAAAAAATGGATATCATTTTTATTAGACTTTACAAACCACGATAGACTGTTTATACATATGTAGCGTCCTGTACAACCAACATGGAAATTCTATTTTTATTCTTCTTAGAAACACAGTCAGGCTGCGTAATGATGTGTAAATTGTCACAAACTGGTAATAAACATTAAGTGCAAACAAAAAGGCAATATAATTTTAAGACATACATCTATTCCATTATTAGTGTTTTGAACGTTTATAAATAAAGTTTAAAAATAAAATATGAATCAAAGCACAACACATAGTTTATTTACGTGTATTTTGTATTTTAGGTAATACTAAACATTTTAGAATATGAGAATTTTTTTAAACGAATCATTATTACTGTTTAGTTCTATGAAAATAGGAACAAGATGTAGGCAAATAATGCACTTTTTTTGAAATATTGATTATGGTTCGAGATAGCGTTTAGAAATGAATACAAATATTTCTAACTACAGCGCCGCTTGTCATACACAATTTTCAATATTTATAAATTGTTTTGTGTAAAAATACAATTTTATGAAAAAAAAGTGTTTTGGTCCGAGAAAAAACGCCTAAAATAAAATACTATTACTATATCTCCCAGCAATATTTTTTTACTAAATTTCAGTAATAATAAAATTCAATTTTTAAAAATAGTCAAAGGTAAAACAAAATATTTTTCAAATCCCCACTTAATGATAAAAAATTTTTGTTAATGTTCTTCATTTGCTTTTTGAGTACAAATTAAAAGATTCATAAGACATTAACTTTTATTAATCACTGTACGAAATAATATAAATGATATTGTAACCAGGCAAAATATATAATCAAATAAACACGATTTGTGAAAAATTTAAATGTTGTAGTTAAACAGCTTCCATAATACTTTAAAAAGTACACATTAGTTTACTCGGCACTTACTTGTGAGTTCTGATATACTGCCATAAAGCCGAAATAATGACCGGTCGCGTCTGCGTATGAATACCGAGAAGTCTAGCTAATCGAGGATCGAGCTTGAATTGCAACGGCTGATAGTCTAGTAACAGCAGAATGGTACAACGGACGTTTTTGTCGCCAGGTCTCTTAACCTGAAATCCATCAGTTTCTTGAGTGCTGAGTGTCCGATGCCATTCAACTAAATGATTATCAGGACCATAAAGCTCTTTGTCAAGCTCAATGACCAAGGACTTAAAAAACGATGAGAACTTGCGTTTCACCTTATTCACGTCATTTTTCTGATCGTCCAGCAAACGACCCTCGACTCGGAGTTCCCACGAAGCTACAGATCCTTCTGTCACCTGTTGCACGTTACCGTCCATCAGTTCTGTACCTGGCTCCTTAGCCGGATAAAATGTATTCGATATGAAAATACGGAGCTTACGTTTTTGCTTCATAGGTCTTTTAAGGGCCTCTTGAATATCGAGCCGCTTGCGCATTATTGTCATATCAAGCTTCTTTTCAAACGTCAGTAAGTCCATGTAGGCTTGACTTTCAGGCACTAAGTCCCGCACTTTCTGTGGCAATATTTTTTCGCTGAGCTTCTTCTTTTTCTTGTGTATAAGTTCGCTAAAAAAATACATCAGTCTATAAGTGGGATGTATGCTTATGATAGCGTAAAATCACAGTTTAAATTTTACAGCTAATTGTACGCTACCACAAAAAAAGTTAAATTTAACAGTTGAAACAAGATTATTTATTTTAGCGACTTTTGTTATACTTTTTTTTGTAGATTTTTATTATAGAAAAAATATACAGACAAAATATTCATTTTAAGGCTTTGAACTAAATACTGTTTGATTTTGATGCCTTGTATAGAAGTAATATTAAGCACTTATTTTTGCTACTGAACTCTAATGTTTTTAAGGTGAACTTATTAGCCAAAATTGTTCAATTACACAAAACCACAAATAGCATACATGCCCATATCTGACCTTTATTCTCTGCGAGTGTTTTTAATTTTAATTCGAAAAATACTGTTCCTCTTTCAACAATAATATGCCATTTAAGTGCTTCTTTAGTAAGATTTTTACCTGTTTTAAATAAGTAATTGTTTTTATGCTACTTCTTGTTTATGCCATATCTTTTTTTGACACCCGTATCCGAAAACAAAACATTTTAATTTAATTTATGCACAAGTTTTCAAACTGACTTTTGTTTTTAACGTGGCAACTTATGTTAAATTTCTAGATATTAAAAGATTTTAACTTTGAAATTCGCATAAGTTTTATATCAGAAAAATTTTAAACTACATTGAAAAACGGTGACATTAATTTGTTTATCTTAAATTAGACAAAAAAAATTCCGTACACTGAAAAAAATAACAGTGAAAAACGTGATAGATTTTATGAAAAATTTCATAAAAACGGCACCCATAACGATTTTTATAAAATTTATCGAAAAAAATTATAAAATATTTAAACGAAATGTTGTGAAACTTTTCATAAATTATATGAATGTTATTCATAAAAACTTTGTAATTGTCACACAACAACTGAAGTGCCTTGCGACTCAAACATATTAGTCTCTTTATGATCGCTTTATTTTTTAGGGCAAGCGCAAATCGAATACAACGCAAAAGGTGCCATTCGTAATTAATTATATATATATATATATATATTATTTTCATACATAATTACTCTTTTTACGTCAAGGGTGTCAAACTCACGGCCTACGGGCCGCATGCGGTCCAAGATAAACATTTTTGTGACCGATTCAGTATATCTAACCTAAAGTAATAGTAAAATACGATTGTCAAATAAAAACAAAACTAGGAAAAAAATTATGTTTATTTATGAACTACCAAATGGGGTTAAATGGGGTTTCACATGGAATAAAATTCACAGATTGTCTAACGAATTCTGACCTCAACGTAAATGAAAACAATCGGCTCGAAAATCTATTAACGAAGTGTGCTAACATATTTTCTGACGTACCTGGACGAACGCATTTATATCAATATGTAATCAAAATGATCGAAACAAAGCCTTTTAACAAAAGATCGTATCCGGTGCCACTGGCTCTCTGACTGATGGTTGAAGAAGAATTAAGGTGTCTGGAACAATTTAATATAATTTCACAGACTACCACGCCGTTTCTCAGTCCAATGACAGTTGTAAGAAAGAAAAGTGGTGGAGTTCGTATATATTTAGATGCCAGATTACTCAACTCCCAAATGCATAGTGACACTGAAAGTCGTTCACCAATCGAAGAGCTATTGTCCCAGATCGAAGGAACAAAATTATTACCAACTATAGATTTAACTGCTTCGTTCTGACAAATACTACTAACGGCAGATAGCAAATCTTATACGGGTTTTTCGTACAACGGAAAGACATGTTTATAATGTCCTGTCATTTGGGCTAAAGACGGCTGTTGTCAGTTTTGTCAGAATAATGGATCGAGTGCTTGGAATCGAATGTCAAACATATACGAAAGTGTACGTTGACGATATTTTAGTGTTTTCTAAATCTTTTGATGAGCATCTACAACATTTGAATTGCATATTTAAGAAAACACAAGAAAACAACATGACAATAAATATCCAAAAAACTCAATTTATCCGAAGTAAAATACAATTTTTGGGACATGTCATCACCCCAAGTGGTATTTACATCGATCCAGAAAAAACTTAAGTGATTACAGAGTTTCATCGTCCAAAACATATTAAAGACCTCCATGCGTTCTTAGGTCTTTGTAATTACTATCGACAGTTTGTGAACAAATATACGCTACTTACCCGACTATTAATACATTTGTTAAAAAAAGGATCCAAATGGCATTGTGGTGATGAAGAAACATTATTATGAATAATTAAAAAGGCATTTATTATTGCCACTATGCTCATTCATTCTAACCATCAAGAGCAATTTTATTTACAAACCGACAGCTCCAAATATGGTATTGGAGGAGTACTCTACCAAATAATACACGGTGACATTGGTATTATTACGTTTCTATCAAAATCATTCCAAGGTGCCGAGATTTGCCAAAATACAATACTCTGTGTGCGATTAAAAGACATTTCTTTTGGAATGGTATTGGGAAAGATGTTCGTTTAATATTAAAAAACTGTGATATATGTCAAAAAACGAATTTCTATCAAATCATGTAGAATCTAAATATACAACTTTTTAACAAGGCAAACATGTTTTAAACGCGTTTTAATAACTGGATGTGAACTTGTCTGCAATCTCACGTGTAGTCATGTGATGGTTTCGATTCATCAATGATGATTTCGATTTCATTTTCCTTAATTTTAACTAATCCATCTTAACACTGTTTATCTTTAAAAGAAAAATCTCAAACCTCGAATTCTTCAAACCAATTCCGGTAGACTTTTTAAATGTTTCATTACCATACACATTTCGTAATTTTTTGGTGGCGTTCACAACGGTTTATCTTTTATGGAAATAAAAAAGCAAAATATGGCGAAAGTGTTCGTTTTTGCGTTCCTTATTATTGCAAAACAAAAAAACAAACGCTTTAAAAAAATATCAATACAAATAATTTGCAAAGTTAGGTACACTAAGAGAAAATTTCAGAAAAAACAATAATTATGTATTTTTAGCAAACCGTTTTGCTATACATCAGATAAACAAAAATTTTGCTAATTTAGAAACACCTTTATAGTAACTAATAAAATTTTTACTGTTTTCTAAAAAAATTTTCTCAGTATAGGAATGACAGCTAGCATATATAAAAAGAATGAGATCATAACATGTACGAATAGCACAAAAAGAGGAATGGGAAATAGTATTAAGTGAAATCGGTAATTATTAAGTTTCAAACCCAATATTTATAGATTATTTAAAAAATTCTACCTATTTTAAAAGTTAGAGTGAATGCTTGCATTTACTTAGCATTTTTTATTTTTTGTATCACAAGGGGCAACAAAATCTGTTGGATTTCTAGTTAAACTGAATTTGAAATTTGAATAAAATTAAATTTCATTTCAGTTCGTTAACAGACAAATTACAATCGCCGAATAAAATATCAAAATACTTCTTTTGAAATCGAGGATCTATCGGTCGTTTAGGTACCATTGAAGGTCCACCTACTCCCATACTAGCTATCGAGGGTCGAATTTGCCCCGCATATGCCGATTGTGGTTGTACTTGTGGTTGTTGTTGAGCTGCTGATTGCGGAGGAGCCACTTGCTGCGGCTGTGGTGCTGGCACTACAGGCGGTCCCGCAGCTCGTTGCATTATGTTCACATTAGGTGTCATATTCATCTGTGTTGGCACTGGCGCAGGCGGTGCACCGCTAAAGCCGGAGCGTTGCTATTTGAAAAAATTCACAGTTAAAAGTTTTTCTGCATATTAATTAAATGAAGAGAAACGGATGAGGAACAAATTCAAATACCCAACAGTTTTTTAATTTTGTTATGAAAATAGTTTATGTAAACAAAAGTATATTTTATTGATAACTACGATTATGTCAAACTGATAAAGTGCTGACGCCTTCTTAACACATTCGCGTTCGGCACTTTTTTCACTTTAATTATAATAGAATTCCAAAAAAAAAAAAAAAAAAAATGGTGATAATTTATAGGTAAGTAAACCTGTGTTAATTTTTTTGCTTTAATCATATTTAACAAAAATTAATAATTATAAAAAACATTTAATGCTACCGTTTCTTAAACCAAATGTGTAAAATAACTATCGTTAACTATAATCCGAATAAAAAAATTGAGTAATAAACATAAACATATATTTTGAAGTATATACAATTTTATTTGAACAGATTTCAAATAAACTGAAAATGTAAAGCAAAATTGAACTGATTCGTATTTTTGTAATTTAAGAACGGCCGGTTCTTTTGTCACAGCAATGAAAATTATACAGAACAATGGTATAATTTTCTTTTTCTAAAAAACATAATTGAACAGATGACAATTTCGTTACATGCAATAAGAAACATTATTGACATAAAAGTACTATGATTCTTAACACCGCTATCTCTGTCACGCCTGAGATATTAAGTCTTTTTTGAGCAATGATAAATCTAACAGAGCTTAATAAATAGGATTTTCAACGTAAATTATGAATTATAGGATCATCTGAATCTGCTAAAATGGTTTGTGTTGAACTTAAACCAGAAAATTCTTGCAGAAACACTAGGTTGTGAAAGCGTTACTATTCGCTAAAATATCCATTATCGTGAAATCACTAAAATGTTTTACTGATCGTCAGTAGCCGGTAAACCACAGTCGAAAGTTCTGTCGACTCTTAAGCTCAGTTCGTCATAAAATTGACGCTGACTTTAAGCAATCGATCACAAAAATACCAAGTTATCGTTTCATTAAAACTAACCGCAAATCCAGGGTTAGCAAATGGTCTTGTCGGTACTGGATATCGCTGTGGTGCCGGAACCGAAGGCGGTGGTTGGCCGGGAACTTGCATTGGAAACCTTTGCGCCATTATGTTCAAAAATGCACAGATCAGCCTCGCGCTTTTTCAAAAAATACAGTGTTGTCACATTAATGGATCATAATTACGTCATATAAAATAAAACGGAACCGAGCAGTAATCAAAAAATGTCATTTAGTGAATAAAGCATATTGGGAAGCAAAGGTCGGCTCTACTTCACTTTTGGCCCGGCACCCGAATTTTTTTATTTCGTTATATTTGTAGCAACTACAAAACAGGTGCACACCAAGAAACATTAATGTTTATAATAAGACGTGACGCTGTTAATTCCCTTAAGTTTTTTCCAATCCAAAAATGTCAAATGATCTATTGAGCATTTGACATTTAGAAAAAACAAATAAGGGAAACAAATGTTAAAATTTCACCAAAAAAATAATACCAAAAAAACTTATGTGAAAGAAAAAGAAATAGATATAACTTATCCCGATTGTGGGGAATATTATTACCACCACATATATGGTTAACTAGTCATATATATGTATACCCTGCAAACGATGAGACGTCACAGTGAACGCTCAAAGACGTCTCAAGGAGAAAAGTCGCAATCGAGTGAAGTCACTGCGATATCTATAGATGTCTCAGAGACAAAGGGGTCGGTTCAGGGGCGCCGATTGGTGGGTCACCTTGGTAGATGGTCGAGTGACTTACGAACTGGGGGGTTGACCCCCGACGGTTACGCATGAGCGGAAATTTGAGCATCATTTTTCAAAACAAAGGAATGCAAACACGGCGGAAAACGTCAACAGATAAGATGGCCGTACCTAGAGGACGCGTAAGCATTGTTTCTCCGGTACAACTGATAGATAATGCACTTATGGATGAGTTTGATGTTATCAATGAGCCGGTGTTCTCGGCAATTAGTGAATACAGAGGATGGTTTGAGAAAATTCTGAAAACAAAAGAAGCGGCGAAAACATCAAAATTGGTGAAAGACA
>AGDA01047058.1:0-15048 GCA_000281935.1 Mengenilla moldrzyki | reverse complement strand
ATACATATATATATATATATATATATATATATATACAATTTTTTTATAACAGTTTATAAAAAAAATTGAAAAAAATAATGGTCAAAATAGCTTAACTCCTGTTCATATTTATTATGGTTACCACAGATTACCCAGATCAGCAAAGGAATTGTATTTTTTAATTTTCCTTCGTTTTTATGTTGGTATAAGTTTCAAAAAAAGTGCCGGTGTCTTTTGACAAAGCCTTCCACAACGTCGCCAAAAAATACTCGTTTGTCTTACATAGCATTTCTTTTATAGCAATTGCAAAATAAATAAACGTAAAAAAATTCTTTTTATCAATTATTTTTTTAACTTTCTTTAAAGTTTGTTCAAAAAAAAAATTTTTGACGGCAACGTCGATCATTGAAAGAAAAATACAGCAGCGCCATCAAGTTTTAAAAGGAACAATAAGGGAACGCTTTGCCGATTTGGGTAATCTGTGTTATTACATTTTTCACAATAGCTTTATTAACATTTAATACTAATTACATACAACATTTACAATTATAAAAATACTTTTTATCTACTTTTGAATATGTTGTTGTCGCACAAAACATATTAAAAAATCTTGAATAGTTAAGCGTGTATGACGACTTTATCCGGCATGGAGATTTTTCAAAACTTTCTATTCGTATGACAAATATAGTCTTTACAACACAACACTGCGAATTTTTCATGACAGATATAATCGTCAAACACACTTAACTGGTCAAAGACCGCAAGGGATTTCGATAATTTTTAAAACTGACAGCATGCAATGCTGTAAGTCGCATTCAATAACGGCAACGTTACCATCATCTGTGCTAATAATAACATTATTTTTATGTAGTGGCAGCCGCCCACGTTTTTTTTTAAAGACTAATATCAATTAAAGTTTCTAGAATTCCTTATTTTCAAGATTGGTCTGTGTTTTCTACTATCTTATCAACTTTAAGGTAGCAGAGGAAATCCCTCTGCTATACTTCACTACTCAATTTCCGATAAATTAAAAAAAAAATCATTTTACTGACTAATCAAGACCCTTTTTTATTTATAGATTAATATTTGAAAATAAACGTAATCTATTTTCTCAATGATTCGTTTAAAAATTTCATTCTTACCCATCGTGAGAGAATCCTAAGTGGTTTAAATTTGGCGAATTATTTGATGACGACATCGATTTGGAAGATCCAGGCGCACGACTAAAATCCATCTCATAATCTTTATCAATTGACGGCAATTTCCACTGATTCAAGCGTGACTATAAAAAATAAATAGTTAAGTAATCACTTAATAATGCAATACGGAAATCTTTAATAAGATTCGCCGCATTTAAAAAGTAATAAAATAGTAATAATCACCATTGAGGGATCTTTATTCGATATTGACATATCAGAAAAATTGCTTTGCAACGAATTCACTGATTCGTTTGACTTGTAAAAATCCATTGCCATTGCTGGATTTTTCCCGTACATTGCTTGTTGCTGTTGTTGATTAGTCAAATGATTCTATTTATAACAAAATGAATTAAAACATTCATTCAGTTTGCTCCACAGAATAACATAAAAAGCAGTATACAGCATAAAAAAAGTGTTGTTCCCTTTCTACGCATACTCAATTTGAATTTCACATAAACTTTGTCCAGTGACGTGTATTAAGCTTTTTTACGGAATATTCTTAGTATAAAGTTCAGCCTTGAAAGGTAAAGCTGTGATTTCCTAGCTGCGTTTTTATCTCGCAGCGGTGTGTGGAATAACTCAACGTTTTAAGTCGTCAAAGATATTTAGGAAATAGATATAAAAAATCGTTGCGAATATCTGCAGCTAGGAAACCAATTTCGTCTATTTCTAATATATTAGTTGACGACAAAAAACGCGCGACTTATTCCGCGCACACCGTTGCGAGATAAAAACGCAGCTAGGAAATCACAGCTTAAGATGTTTTCTAAAATAAGCATTTTGTGTAAACCCGCAATAGAATAATTGGCGCACAATTCCTGGAATTTTCAAAGTAATATATGCTAGATTGCCTTCTATGTTATTCCATAAATCGTCTAAATAAAATCAACGTTCATGAAAATGTGATAACCTTTTCTTATTAATGTTTTCACGGAAAACCATGCTGATTAAAAATTAACTCACAAGAAAAAAATCTATAACTTTATCACGGATTTAGCCTAAAATATTTTTAGTAAATAAACATATTCAATCTTTTCGTGCCAAAAACTGTATGTTTCCGTGATATGAAAAATGTGAAAAATAGCAGAGCACCGTATTTATAAATTCCTAACTCTGTTTTTGACTCGCAACGGTATGCAAAATAAGTCGCGCGTTTTTCCTCAACTGACATAATAAAAATAGACGAAAGTGATTTTTAGCTGCGGGAATTCGCAACGATTTTTTATATCTATTTCCTAAATACCATTTGATAGCTAAAAACGCCGACTTATTCTGCATACCGCTGCGAGACAAAAACGCAGTTAGAAAACCACAGCTTTAATAGGAAAGTAACACGACCCGAAGGGACTAATCAAAAGGATATATTTCATTCGTATAATTTTATTACATTAGTTACAACAATGGGAAATAAACACTAACAAAACAAATGAACCCCAACTTTATTTAAGGTTATCTATTTCATTTAAGTAATTTTCATAACACATATCTGTATCAAAAAAATCTGCAAAAAAGTCTGATAGAATTTTCATCTGACCTTTTTAAAACAAAATATTAAAGAAAAGCAATATAAATTGTTTTTTACATTTTATTTACGCAGATATTCGATGCCTATTTAACTTTGGCATTAAAAACATTAAATACAAAGTGTTTGGGTCGATATGACAAACAACACATTATACGCGGTGAATTGCAACTAATAATCCATTAGTATGCTATTAGCGAAAAATATGCGAATGTAATCATTACCAGTTCTACATCTCCTGATACTAAAACAACTTAGGAGCGCTAAGAACTAATAATTTATCATATTATGTAAATAGTAAAAATATCTCCCCAGTACATAACGATCATTGGCGAAAAGCTATTAGTACCCTACCCTCATGTAATTTGTTAATGTTTGAAAAAATTTAAAAAACTCTAGTAAAAGTAATTTTTAAATTTTGATATATTAAAATACATTCATGAACGCTTCAAATCTGTGCTATTACGTTATAAGAAATATTTCAAACTTTCCCAAATTTTGAAAATTTATCTTATTGTTTTGATTTTAATACCAAATTCTCTTTCAAAAGCATTAGTTTTTTACAATTTTTAACGTTTATTTTTTCAAGTGTACAAAAGTTGCAAAAGTTTTGCAGCATAACTTTATATATTGAAATTTTTAAAAATAACTTTCATTACAAAAAATACATTATTTAAATTCAAGTCCAGTCTAAAAGAATTTAAACACTGAGCAATACACAGATTTCTATAGTATTATAAAAAGCTTTCCTAATATCACTTGTGTTAACATGAAAATTGTACGAATTAGTCAATTTGTAATTTATTCAGTATCAATACGAAATCAATACAAACCTGAATATTGGCAATTTGTTGCTTAACTTTATTGATTTGCACTGAATATTGTAGCAAGACTTGCGACGATGATTTACCCGTAACCGGATTTTGACTTTGAACTAAACTTTGTTGTTGCGTTAATTGCTGCAAATGTTTCACCAAATGCAATAACTGATTTATGTAAATTATTTGATTCGATGTCACTTGCTGACTCAAAATCTAATTTAAAAGTAAATTAGAGAGTTTTCTACCCGTTTAAATTTTAACATACATTATGGTTTAAATAACCGCCTTGAACAGCCGCTTGTAATTGATTAATTATTCCACGTATATTTTGGTTCTGAGTATTCAATGAATGACCCATTGAGCGAGAAATATTTGAATTGCCGCTTGCTGTAAACAATATATAAATTATTGAATAATAAATGAAAACAAAATTTACATAATAAAGATGGCGATATGCTATTTGAATTCGTATTCGAAGCAAGAGTCGAATTAATACCACTTAATAAATTGGAATTGCTTCCAGTCTAAAAATAACGAAATCTTAGTTTCAATATCAAAAAACAAAAAAATAGTGGATTATTGTTTTGTATTTAAAAAAAAATATTTATTTATATCGACGGATCAACAACTTCCTGTACCTATTTTGTTTTATAACACAATCCATTAGTGTGACACGAATTAGTGCAAATAATTACTATAAAGAGATAATGACCATCAATTGCATATCTGTGAC
Source organism: Mengenilla moldrzyki (assembly GCA_000281935.1). Taxonomy (NCBI): domain Eukaryota; kingdom Metazoa; phylum Arthropoda; class Insecta; order Strepsiptera; family Mengenillidae; genus Mengenilla; species Mengenilla moldrzyki. The sequence continues at coordinate 10,794 of AGDA01047058.1, read as the reverse complement.
GCAAAATCAGGTATAAAAATCGCATCGTCACATATGTGATACTAGTAGCGAAGGGTTTAAGCAAACAACTTTATAAAATTATATTAGCAATGAAGTCAATTATTTTTCTTAAATTATAATAAAACTTTAAAAAATTAACTTCAATTCACAAATGTGTTCCTCATAAATACATGTCTTCAAATAGGAGCGTTATAACTGCTTATCTAGTAAAATAGCTAAACGCTGTTGATCAAATCCACTAAATTTGGACAAAAGTTTGAATACAAACCGAAGGAAATGCAGTCATTTGATTAGACTGGTTGCCGTAGCGTGCCGAATACTGACCGGAATTGTCGAAATGATCGTCATGCCGGCTTCGCCAACCATCCACAGCCGATAGTCGAGATGGACCCAACAAGTCGAGTGCCTCATCACGATTCATGTCTGAACGTCGAATTATATTTTCAATTTCGTCTTTTGTGAAGCCCATCTCAAATAGGAACCGATACTGTTTACTACCATAGAGCATTTCTTTGTTTAACACTGGTTTACCAGACTGCTTGCCTTGTTGACAGTCAACATCGTTGTCTGGCCACAATTGACTAGGTATCGAAGTAGGCTTCGATTTGCTCCAGGACGGTGACGAATTATCATCCCAACTGACATGGGTGCCATCATCATTCCACGACGCGTTTCCGTTACCGCCGCCGATGCCAGCCGTGGCCGCGACAGCTGCTACATGCGCAACGGAATCGTTTCGAGCAACAGTTTGCGACCATATTGCCGGATTCGACGAATCTTGTTTCAAGCGATTAGGAGTCGATTGCGTCTGTTGTGCTGCCGCAGCGGCTGCTGGATTGCCCCAGATCGAGGTGCCGTCATCGAAATTGACCAGATTGCGTCGGTGTGATGGCGGAGACGGTTCTTCCCAGCCACTCGGCTTCGTCGGTAAGTCTTTTGCGTTGCTCAAACCAGCCCATTGATTGAGACCTGCGTTGGGCGCTGCTATTGATTGTGGCGCTGGTGTATTTACCGATGGCGTCACTTTATTCGAAGACGGATGCAAATGTGATTGCGCCCATACGTTATCTGTATTGGTAGTTAGACGGCCACTTATTCCTCGAATGGTTTCGTTTCCAGTGCCACTGGCTGCTATTAAATTTGCGGCACTACGCACGTTATTCAGTGACAAATGATCACGGCTATCAATCATACCAACCGAGACGGCAGTGGATCGAAGATCGCGTGCATCAGGCATTCGGAAATCCATCATGCTGTTACCGATTGATGAGCGCGCAGCATCCCCACCATTGTTCCAACAATTACCAGCCGCAGACCCTATCGGTCAAACAGAAATTTTAAATTTTAACGATACAGAAAAAACGTGTTTTACTCGCTTAAAGCAATAATTTTAGAAAATACATATTACATTTTTTACATCTGTATTTATAATTCTGTTCACTTTATACGGCAATGTTTTAGAGTAAACTCTGAAATCATTCTTAATTTTTTTTTATCAAAAGTTCAAAATTCGATCAACTAAATGATTCAAAAATGTTCTCTTTAAAGCATTTTATTTTTATTTTTGTACATGTATATAAAAAAAATCTTTATTTAATTATATTATTAAATCATTCTAGACACAAACGACGCAAAATGGTCGATTCTACTTTGAGTGATTCCCCCTGGCTCTTAAAAAGAGTATTGTTTTTATATTTTATGTAGCCAACATATGTTTTTAATGAAATTACTTTAGAATGTAAGTTTCTTATATATATATTTTTTTTATTTATGCAGCAACAATGTTTTGTATTGTACAAAGAGATGCCGCCACTTTTTATTTATGAGCAACTTAAATTTTTATTAAAATTATCTTACAAAATGGAGTCGGTCAATTTGTGTTGTCTATGTTCTAAATCTCAAAACAAATGTAAAATGTAAATGAAATTAGCATAGTGTTTAAATTAATAGTAAGATCTAAAAAATAAGTATTAAAAACACAAATTAGTGATTCAAATTCCTTATCCACAGAGCAAGAATCCAACCATTTTCGAAGCTAAGTTACTATTAAAACAATTTTTGTGCGCTTGCAATTAACTTCTTTTCAAATAAAAATTATTTATCGTCAATCGCCTATACCATTTAAGTGAATGTGGAAAAAAATTAATGGCATATTGTTTCATTTAAAAAAATGTAAAATATGTATTTTTCTCATTTGAATTTTTGCCACAGAATATTCTTTTAACTAATTTTTAAAAGTATTTACGCAATCACATTTTTATTACGGTATAATTTCATTTATTATTTGGTTTTAAACAGTACTAATATTTTATGCCACTAAAAAAGTTTCAACCGCCGTTAAAAATTCTATAACATAAATTCTTGACTCTAATTCTTATAAAATTATTGTGCTTATGACATTTGATTTCGACAGATAAATTCAAAAAAGTAACCATTTTAGTAAAATATTTTTAAAGATTGGTTGTCATTAAATTTCATAACGTAAAACTAAAAAGAATATTTCTTATTTAAAAATTTAATAAAACCTGCAATCGCTAATAGAAAAAAAAACTAAATCAGAAGACGTAAATTTTAAAATATGAATTACTTCGGAGACAGTATATCAAAGTATTGCGTTAAATTACATATAAATTTACAGACTGTAAAACTTTAATGAATGAAATTGTACCGTAATAAAAACATGACTATGTAAGTACTTCGTAAGAGTTCACATTTTGATCCTTTGGCGTTGCTCGTACCGATCCATTCGTTGTCTTTTTTGGTTCCGTTCCACATCGCATTCCCAGCACCACTTTGACCACTCGCTGTAGGTGCGTTAGCTACCCACGGTTGAGGGTTCTGACTTGGCACATTGTTCCACATAACCGTCGAAGTTGAATCAGTTGCATCGTCATCTTCACCCCAAGTTCCGCCAATATTCTTAGTTGGTGTATGTCCCCATGGTGTCTTCTGTACAGGCGGCGCCTGTGTCGGTACCTGGCCTCCAAGTCGTAAATTTGCTTCCCATAATTCAGTTCCGTTGTTCATTTTCCACACAGGCTGCGTAGACGCCACCTGATGATGATGCGTCATCTGTGACGACGACTGCATTAGCTGTGTATTCGCTGGTACCACCAAATTATCCGTTTTGGCACCTAAATCCGGCGGTGACGGAGGCAAATCCCATGTAGTGTCCTGGTTCACGTTACCGCCCCATCCATCTTGACTAAAAAGGGCTTCACGCATTGAGTTCAATTCTTCAAACTGTTGTTTCATCGAACTGTTGGCATTTTGATTAACACCACTAATACCGCTATTCGCACCATTACTACTAGAGCCACTACTATTGACAGAAACGGCGGAATTGCTGGTGCCGCCACCGTTGCCACTGCTACCGCCCGCCACCAGGGACGATTTTGTTGCTTGTTGGGCTTGAATCGGAGCTTGCGACTGTGACTGGTTCCAATTCGAAGGCGTTTGGTTTGTACTTGATACATTAGCAGCATTAGGTTTATTAAGGTTTTCACTATTTATTTGGCTACTTAAAACATTCCGATTACCATTAGTACCATTCATATTTGGAGTTCCAGCTGCGGCCGCATTTGTATTGGACCCCCAACCTGAATTTGAGCCTAAAATTAAGAGTGGGTCAACTTTAAACAGTCATTTAAATCATTTTTTTCTATCAGATCATTTTCTTTTTTTAAAAAAACACATTTTAACAATTACAAAGCGATCATAAATACTTTGCAAATATTGATAAGGTTTCAAAAACTATCACGTTAACTTCCTAGAGTTAAAATTTGTTTAATAATGTTAGCGATTGTAACAAGCAATGGCAGGCACTTAACAACATTAATTAACAACGACGGACACCTCTTAGGCTGTGTTCTAAAAACAACCATGGTAATTTACTATGACTTAGTAATGTATTTTACATTGCTATATTGTACTATTACTAACTTTAAGATGTTCTTTTATGGACAATTGTAATCTTAGTAAAAAAACATATGCCAACAGCAAAATATGAAATAAATTGATATGTAGAGGAAAATGCAAAATTATCAAAGGATAAAAAGTGCTTCGGTAAATATAAGAAGAGCAATCGTTGTAATCATTACTTTGTTTCTTATTGCCATAAATGAAATCAATTTTTGAATGGAAAAAATTTTGCTCCAAAGTTGGCAACAAGAAGAGCACAGAACAAAAGTGGCATTACCACTGTTTTTTGTTTGGTAAAATTTAGAAACAAAAAGTAATTTATCATTAGCATTTTAGAACATTGGAAATTTACCGTGGTGATTTTCAGAACGATGGTGAGAAGCAAATGGAAACTATTAGTAACTTTTAGTCGTTTTTGGAACACAGTCTTACAAGACATTGAGACACTAATTCATAGATACCTAAAACGGTAAACATATATTTTGAAGTTTTCTATTTTTCTTCAAGGGATTTTTTTAAGCCTTAAAAAATCGTAAAAAAATCTATGTGAGGTTCTTGAAATGTTAATAGTAGCAACAGAAGATTCTATGATAAGAGATTATATTTAAAGTTTTTTGCTTATTTAAGGATGTCCGAAAAACCCCAAAAAAATTACAGAATGGAAATAGAATACGCGAAGGGTAAAAAAATTTATTGTGAGTTTTATTACAGTTTTTATTTACATGTTTATTTCATATTGGAAACGAAAATTGTATGTAAATTTAGCAAAAACTGTAAATGAATCAATTGATATGAAAATAGAAATAACGAAACTCGTAGATTCAATTAGAGTATGTTAGGTTTGATAGCATTTGTTATTGAATCAATAACAGTGCGTAATCTACTCATTTAAACAATAAAATGTGTCACAAATTAAACAGTATTTTTTACTAATAAATGACATGAATTAATAGTAAAATGTTGGATTTTATTCAGTGTATTACTGCACTTTTTGTAGAAAATTAATTCATGTATTTTTGTATCAAAATACATATCTAATAAAATTTCACGATAGGAAATTTCAAAGCACAAGGATATAGCGTTTAAAATTTGGCTTATAGAAGACATTTTTTTTATTTAATTCACTTAATGAACATAAAAAAGTTTTACGTTATATCGGAGGTTTCCAATCTTTTCCAGTTTTGGCCGTCCCTAAATAATCGTTTTTTTTTTCGTGGCTTCCTCAATTTATAAGATTTTTTTCTAAATTTTTGACTTTCTTGAAAAATCGGAAAATTTTGTTTTAAAAAAGATTACCCATTTGACAGCGAAATATTAAAAGCTTGTACTTACTTTTTTCATATAAATAAAATAAATAATAATAATAATAATAATAATATAAAATATTTAATTTCAGCTGATTTAGTAACATCTATATTGAGATTGAAAAATTGTCGAATTATTGAATTAAATATTTCGCGGCTCCCTAATGACGGTATCGCAACTCCCCAAGGAGCCACGGCTCATACTTTGGGAATCACTGCATTATATAAATGGTACGCAATATAATAGCAGCCTTGTTACTTCTTCACTTTTTTGTACATAAATTTCTAAAAAAAATTTTGATGCTATTTTTTATGTTTGCAATCTTAAATATGTAGTAGTCAAACATATCGTTTATACAAAAATGTACACGTAACTAAAAATAATACATAGATATTTCGATATCATAGTGACGCCTCATGTGCTTTTATGTACATACAATTTACTTGAATATTATAAAGTTTTAATTTTTCAAAATTAAGTTACTTTAATGTTTAATTTAATAATATCCTTCAAGATGTAATTCGACTTAAAATAACTTAAAGTCTAAAACGTATTAAAACGAATTCGAACACTTCAACAAATTTAACCGACAACGATTAAAAAATGAACATTTTAAAATATTTAACAATCTTTTTTAAATATAAGTGAAGGTTTAAAAAAATGAAGAAAAAAGAATGCAATTTCTAATTTTAGCGTTTATGAACCGAAAAAGAACACAAAGTGCAGATAAATTTTCATTACTGCACAAATGCATTTTCCACTGCATTTCATGTACGAAATTCGTCTTGGCTCGATAAGCTTATTAAAAAAGAGAATTTGTTAAAGAGCTCGAATTCGCCAATGAGAGAGATCAGTACTGTTATTTGGCGGATTAGAATTGCTCCAAGCAGCCGTGCCGTTATTGATGGAACTTTCGCCACCGCCGAGCAATACCAATTTCGGACACAAACCCTGAGAAAGAAGAGACCGTGTGCGCTTATTGAACCGTATTAAGGACTCGAAATCGATAAAGCAATTGGCGAAGTTCGTTACTGGCTGCTTGATCTGCTGCTCTTGCTGTCCAGGATCAGTGCATGGTTTCAGGTATACGTCATCATATGCTAGCCGCGTAACATTTTCAGAGTCACAAGGAATGTAATGACCAGGAATCGAATTCGAAGCACACGATTTATATCCGAGGCCGATGGCCGGAACATCACCAGCAAATCCGATCGCCGGTATCCATGTTGTCTTATTAGAACATTGACTATTTAGGACAGTCGACTTCGACATAAATGTCGTTCGGTTCGAAGTGGAAAGAGCACCATTTCCAATATCATTATCGGCAACTTTGTCATCGTTGACGTTATTATCAACGTCATTCACTGAGAAAATCAGCAGTTTAAATTTATGTTTTTTTTTAATAGAAAACTTGAAATATAACCAAAAAAAATTATCTTCTTACCACAGAGATTTCCATTTACTTTTTTCAAATTTCAAGTGAAATTTCTCAAAAATTAATAAAAAAAACCTAATATGAAAGTTTTGTTCGTAATTAGCAACATGTAGACATAAAAATACTTTTATTTAAAAAACGATATTAAATATTCAAAATTTTGCTTCAATGAGTGAGATAAATTAACGATAAAACTTCTTTGAAGTGTATTTACATATATTTATCAGAACATTGAACCGAATCGAACTTTACTAAGCCAGTATTTCACGATTTTTGTTATATTTTTAGTTGGGATCGGTTCAATTCGTAAAATTTGAATTGCAGTTTTATTTTGCTTCACTACACAGATACAATATAAAATGAATAAACCTAAACTCTTCAAAGCAATACTAAAAATTAATGTAAAAAAAATTTCCAATAGGTTAAATATAGCTTGGTGCGATTCAGTCCCATTCAGTTCGATACAAATGCTTTTCCATTTTTTCGTTAAATATTATATTGTTTCACAGGCTTCATAAGATATTTAGTTAGAAAATATTTTATATTCAAACAAATTTTTGAGAATTTTTCTAAAATTATTTCTTATTTAGACTATAGATGCTAAGAGAACTTAGAATTACCAATATATCTAAATATTATTACAATACTAATTAAGATGAATAAATATATAAGTTTTAAATATACACTAAAAAATAATATACATTATTTAATAAAAAAATATATAAATATAATGAAAATTTCATTATTTTTCAGCCAATAATTTTTTTTATTAATACTACAAAAAGTTTATTAATTTTATAAATTTTTTTCATTAAGTTCATAAAAACAGTTAATAAAAAAATGAAATTTAATGAAGCTGTTCATTAATATAATAAAAGCTTTCATAGAGTATTAATAATTTTTTAAAATAAAAGTTAATAAGAAATTTATTGGTTGAAAATTTAAAATAATTCTTTAGTGTAGCTTTATAAAAGTTTCTATATAAGAAATAGCATATAATAATTTTAAATTTTTTTTTGATTTTGCCTTTTATTATTTTACATTTTTATAACACTAATCAGTATTTAAATGTATTGTTTTATAGTATTCTATTGGGCATTTATTTAGGTATTTAAATTAGAAGAAAACTTTTAATACTCAAGTTTTTAAGTAAGAGTTTAAAAAGCAATATTAATTAGATCTATCAAGTGAAATTATCAAAAAAAAAGAAATCATATAGTTTGAGTTTATTAAGCAAATTATAAGCTGACTACTTTAGTCAATCTTAAATTATTATAAATGTCCGGAAACCACAAAATATTCATTTTTGATAAAAACTGTTTTCCTTTACAAATATTCGGCACATTTTTGAATAACTTGAGGTCAAATTAAGTAGTTAACCTACTTAAAAGTGTGAATAGCACACTATACGATTTCCAATAATTTTCTGAGAATCCCAAAACCATATCTTTAGTAAATTTTGATTTATATGACTGTTTAAATTTAAAAATCATACATCTTATTTAAAGGTTTCGACAACACAAAATTATTTACGTTGTAAATATTAGTAAATGAATAGCAAATAGAAAATCTCACAAAACTTTAGAGATTATTTTCAAACTTAAATATAAATAATTTTTCAGCTAACTTGGTAATAAATAATAAAACTTATATGACATTCACTATTTTAAAAAATTAAACTTATCAAAAACTACAAGTAGTACATCATAGACGTATAAGACATGGACTGATCACTTTAATATAGTGTATGGAATTCAATTTAAATTATTACCGTCGACGATAAAACCGTTAGTGAAAAATATTTTCTATAAATACGCACTTTAATATTTGTCCCAAGTTTTTTTTTAAGTACGTATTACGTTCAATGTTCAGTTCATGTTTTATTCGTCTATACACAACGTGTAATAGAAGCATTTGTAAATTTCACAGAGTTAAAATTACCATTATTGACTAACAGCACAGACATAGTTTTAGTCACATTATCACCTGTAATACTTTTATTATTATAATGAGCATCACATTTACCACCATTGTCGTTCTTCTCATCACTCTCCTCCTCTTTCACCCCCACACGCTTCACATTGCAATCAGTGTTGCTGCTCTTCCGATCAGCAACTAACATTATTTTTGGTACGGTAACAAGGAGATAATTCGACATGTTTCGAATGATTGCCATTCGAATGATCACGGCCTTTTTATCGATTGTGATTATCGGTGCAACTAAGTTAATATCTTTCAGATTGCAGATTTGGTCAATATTCCTTTGGTTTGTAAACATTGAGGCAATCGCAATCCATTTCGGCAACAGACCAGATTTCCACAAGGAAGAATTAATCAGGACTTTGTTCAATACAGCTTTGTATTCGTTAAAAGCAACAGACCGTTTATTTGAATCGATTATCACAGCAAAATCGTTCATTTCTTGCGAATGAACGGTGTTTGGAATGCAACTTAAAAGCTCGATTCGCACTTTTAAGTGTTCCGTTAACGGCAACGGCCCGGTCAGTTCACTTATCGGAATTGTCGCATCGTCATAAAATGCACAACCTGATTGTAAAATAATTTTTGAATTAAAATCAGTAAATTTAGTACGTATTTTCTTTGGAACGGTTCGCAGTATACGGATTTTTCTTCAATTCAACCAAATTTTAAAAATTTAATGCCAAAAATTTGACTTTTTACTACTTAAGTCAAGTTTCTTTTTCGATTTAACATAAAAAAATCGACGTTTTATTCTTTATCAACTTTTGCCAAAAGGAGCTACAAGTTTTACAAAAAAAAAAAGTTAAATATCGGAATAGCAACGATACAATCATCCTTCAGTTAAAAGCACAAGTTTTTTCACTCCGCAATAATTTTTACACAAAGCTGCGTTCATAAATGAAGGATGATATTTTGATATATTTAATTTTTTGTAAACATTATTTTATTCAAATGAATAAAAACATTTTTTGCCATATTTTCTCCCTACAATGTTTTTAAAAAGGGTTTTTTGTTGTAAAAAAATTGAACCGAATTTCTGAAAATTTCCATGGGTTCACAAACCCTAATTTCAGAACACGTAACTCACTCCCTAATGAATTGAACACAGGCTTTTAATTCAAGTGTATATTTAATTCAATAGCGATGTTGAGAAAAAAATTAAGATCTAATAAGCTCATACAATTTTGTCAGCAATTCAGATATCAAAATCTACTGTTATAAATATTACTTTTATGACACCACATAAAGAAAAAACAATATAATGCTCATTTATTCTCAAAGAAAAGCTTTAAATATTCAACTCTGGTTATTTTTTTAGCAATTTCATTTTTCAGTTATATTTTTTATAAACTTTAAATTTAGAAATTATTGTAAAAACGTTTTCGTTCATTATTGAAATTTCTATTCAAACAGTTATTTCGATTATCGGAATTCCGATTATAAATGTTGTTTTAAATATGGAAAATCTAAATTTACAAATCTTGATTTAATTCTCAGAATAAAGTTGTAACAAATTTTTTAAGCATTATTTCATTTTCTATAACGCCATAGAAATTATTTAATTAGCATTTGCATTTTAAGCCACAAAAGTAATTGATATGAAATTTAATATGTAAATTCTAACATTTAAGTTTTGTAAAACAATTAGATTTAGTGATTAAAGTATTGAAATACAAGTTTTTTTTAGGCCCTTATATTGTTTTAGTTTAAGATTTTAATCGCATTTATAAAAAAATTGTTTAGTTTTAAACGTTGAATTTTACAAAATTTCTTCGTATAATTTCAATTTACTGTTACTGGATGAAGATAAAGGAAACTTTTACTTAGCAGTACTTTAAAATTCACCGATTGGAAAATACTAATAAGGTTAATTTTTAATTAGCTAAATGTTTTAATCCTAAGGTTTTACAGTAAATACGTTTTTTTAACAATAATTTGTCTATATAATTTACTCTTATAGGCAGATAATTCTTTTTCCAATAAAACATAAAGCTTAGCAAAATAATCGATGTAAGCTAGTAAAATTTGATTATTATGTTATCATTTACAAACTTACGCTTTAAAACAATTGTGTCCAAGGTGAATACAAAATAATGGAAAATAATTACTGTAGTATTTATTTTAAAAACATATCAAACGGTTTAACGATA
>AGDA01047006.1:0-10963 GCA_000281935.1 Mengenilla moldrzyki | reverse complement strand
AAAGAGTTGGTGGTCGATATGCGGATAATTATATGTTCGTTTTTTATTTAAAAGTTAATAAATTAACACCTATTGTTAAGTTTCGATAAAATTGATAAAAAACTGTTTTAGTTTTTCTTAAATGTTCTTATATTACAATTAAAAGTTTCAACCACCTCGTTTTAAGTATTATTATTTTCTTATATTAAACTGTCATTTTTGTAATTGCATTATAACCACATTATTTATGTGATTATAACATTTTAATCATAAAACGTTCGTAAACAGAATAATTTTAATAAAAGTCATAGAGATTGTCAAAAAATTACCAAATTTTAAGTCAAATAATTATCGAAATTGTAAAAATATATAAATGAGAAAAATTTTGGACATTTATAAAAAAATTTAAATTATTTTTTCGTTAAGAAATTATGTTTTTAACAATTCCCACCATCATACAAATATTTTTTGAAAAAAAATGAATCATTTTGGTCTTAAGATTTCTATTTATTATCTTTAAAAATTTTTAAAAAAAAATTCTAAAATTCATCTATATGGCGTCCTTTAATCATAGATTCATATTAAGTGTCTAAAATGTATCTAAAACTCGACTCTAGTCACAAATATTTCACGCTTTTTTGTCAGCTAAAATAGACATAAATTTTATCTATTTGGTAACTAAAAGTTAAAAAGTAATATAAAAAAAATTCATCCTTCCCTTTCAACTAAATCGTATCTAAATTAGTTTTGAAATTTTTATACTTGGAATATAAAAAGAGATATATATTTTCGTCGACTTAAGATCAAATTTATTCTTGGTTTAGATATAAAAAATTCTACGGCTATATAATATATTGACATTGGTATGCTTAAAATATATGAATTCAGTTCGAAGAAATGTTAATGTGGATGAAGGTATAGTTGAAAACTTACTTCTGAAAATATGTTTTCATTTTGTTTCTTCGAAAAAGAATTTTAATTCTTAATTTTTTAAAAATCAACTCTCAAAAAATATATACGTTTATTTTTAAATTCTAAACTTCCTTCTAAAATTAGAATTTTTAAAATGGGTTTTTTTTTAATCAAAAATTTTGAATGTTGTAACTCATATTAAGTCACAATCATTACAGTAAAAGTTGGTTACTAATGTTGAACGTTTTCTATGTGTAGTAAAGATAAGTACTTCATCCGTAGAACATTTTTTTTTTAAAATATCTAAAATTAATCTATATCATGTATTTTAGTCATAAACTCATATTAAGTGTCTAAAGTGTATCTTAAAAACAACTTTGAATAATTACGACTATTTTACGACTTTTTTTGCTAAAAGAGATCTAAGTCTTATCTATTTGGTAACTAAAAGTTTAAAAGTTGTATAGAAAAATATATTTTTCCTATATGACTAAATCGTATCTAAATTAGTCTCGAAATTTCTACACTTGATATATAAAAAAAGACATCTTTTAAACGACTTAAGATTAAATTTAATCTCATTTTAGACACAAAATGTTCTTCGGGTATTAACTCAACTACATTCATATTAATTTATAAATTTAAGATTTTTTATTTTTGAAACAGTAGCAGAATGAGTAATCGACGATAAATATTGAACATTTTTAAGACATTAGATTATTTTTATACCTTATATTACATTAGTATTTTATATTGCTTTTCAAGTTAAAGATTTTTCGTATTTTTTCAATGTATTTTATTAAAAACCAAAAAAATTGTATTTTTTTTATCAAATGTCAGTATATTAATATTTTTAATTAATAGGAATGTTAAGTGGTAAATTATTATGGAGATCGTAATCAGTTTTTCTCATTCAGTGTTTGCAAAACGTTGAGAACATTGAAAATAAAAATCAGCTTTACGACTCTATATGTATATTACATAATCTTCATTTTAATTAAATTTATAAAAGTTGCTTTTTTATCTAATATGATTTACGACTTAACACTTTAACGCGGCTCTCAAAAATTAAATAGATATCCTGGACGACCCACGTAATCCCTTTTCACGTTATTTTCACTTTTCTTCTGATCTTTTTATACTTCAGTCTGCGGTGAATTTGAGTTGTGCGTCTCAACGGTTTTAAAACTAGGCTTTTTGTTGAAGTAATGTTTCGAAAAATTGTTTTTAAGTCAAAAAAACTCGTTTTACTATTCACATTTTGACAGGTGTATTTTTTTATGAAAAAAAGTCGAAACCAGCTGATGAATAAATTTCAATCAGTTGAGAACATGTTTTAAATATCTTTGAAAAAAATTCTAATTAACGTAGCGCAACCTTCACGTTATCTTAACATTTCACCATGCTGATAATGATGAATGTGCCTTTAACATTTTTCGACTTTATTTTTTATTGATTTATTTGAATAAATTCGAAAAAAAAGATTAACATAAATATGAATCGGCTCTTAGGAAAACAAAATAACGATTTCTTTCCGCTCTATTTAAATATCAACCTATTCAAATTTTATTACTATTGATCTCGGATTTTTTTGTAAACGAAATTTGCAAAAAACACGGTATTAAAAAGACTTATCAATGGCTCTTTAATCAATCAAAAATTTTACTTTTGCTGAATTTTCTTTCGCAAAGGAGCAAAATCAATTGATCGGAATGAATTTATGCAAATTTTGAGAATTTAACGAAAAAAACTTTTTTATTTTGCTTAAAAAAACTACCTTGTTGAGAATATCATCGGGTTTTCGGTTTTTTTTTCGCGAAATATTCCATTAATATTGAATTTTTTTAGAAAAGAATGAACTTTTTTATTTGTGAATAATTGATGAGGATATCGTGTATGGAATTTTCACAATTTTCATCGAATTAAAATGAAGAAAAAACGTGAAAATTTTTATGTTAAATTTCTTATTTGATGAATTAGATTTTGTCGTGTTATATCGCGTGATTTTTACTAAACTCTATTTAACAAGATAACTTTATTTGACTCCTATAGGTGTTTTGGTAAACCTACATTAGGTTAACAAAAACTGTTAGTAAACTTTCTCACACTTGTAAACAACTTTTTTAAAAATCTTAGTGTTTTATACTGGAGTTAAGGCCACTTTTATACTGTTTCAAATGTATAGTTGTTTATTCACCGTTGGCGTACTTTTGAATTTCTGATTTACCAAAATTTTATTTAAAAAATTGTAAAAAACAACCAAAAATAGCGCCACTTTTGTTTGAATTTTTACCAACATAAAAACGAATGGAATTTAGAAAAAATTCTCCTTATGACGATCCGGGTAATATGTGTTACCAATCTAAGCAACTGAGTAACCTTCTGTGACGTAAAAACTATCTATGATGTAATGAGTTTATTGAAAGCAGGTTTACCAAAACACCTTAAGTTCCTCTAATGTATTCTACGTTTTAAAAAATATTCTTCCTGCCTCAGAAAATTAATTTTTTGCTATAAATTATAAAAGGGAAGAAATTAATTTACCTTATTTTTTCTCGAAAATTCACCTTTTCATCGAAAGAATTACGTACGGCTTTCGTAGTTGAATTGAATGAATGAAAAATGGCAATTTTCTTTTTTTTTCGCTTTAGCAAAATTTTTAAAGAACTTCAATAAATTATAAAAGTTATATTTCATTAAAAATATTTTCCATTTTTTGGCGGAGTGCAAAGCATTAGACTGTTCGTAGTACAAAAGTGTTTAGAGCAAAATAAAAAATTCGAAAACATTTTTTAAATTGTTCAAAAATCGAACAAAGGAATTGCTGAATCGATTTTACAATTTTTGGAAAACAAATAAATTGTAATTTGGAAATTAGAGCATTTAAAAAGAGGTGTCGTGAAAATTAGAGCTCTAATTCCAACGGAACGTTATCGATATCGGTTATCAATAGGAGACAAAAAGGCTATGTATATTATATTTTCGCTCTAAATCGTGCGAAGCTTTCATTTCGTCATATCGCGTTCCAGGAAGCTTTAATATATTAGGAAAAGTGCGAAAAAGCACTTTCTTATTAACCGTAAAAGTCACTACGTTATTCCCCCGAATGAAATTAAAATTTCATTTATGAAATTTGGGTTCTTTACCATAAAAAAATGCAACACGCTATTTTCCGTTATTACATAAAATTATGGGAACGGCTAACTACAAAACTTTGAAATTTTCACAAAATTGAAAACTTGTGTCCAACGGCGCGTAATTAACCACACAAACAAGTCTAGAACAATGAATATATCACTTTTATGCGATGAATAATTGATTGAATAATTCATTTAATTAGTTAATTTATCATAATATGTTAATTTTCTGGTCTCCGTGTAAATATTTCTCTTCAATTAAAAAAATCACGCACAGTATTCGAGTTCAAATGGGGTATTTTAACATTTAATAAAAATTAATATTGTTTACTTGTTAACGCGATCATTGGAAGCAACCGTATTTGAAAATCGCTGCTGCCAACAACGTTGGAAATTTCTATCCTCTCATAATAAATAAATAAATTAGATGGACACAAATATGATGTAATAATTAATGAAACAATTGATTTGGTAAATTTTGTCGACAGATGGCCTTTAATACTGTAGTGTCCAATAGGATTATTAAAAAGCCGAATCTAACAAAATGTTGTGGTCAAATATCTCCGACCATAATAGCTTGGCGCTACCGCTAACATAAAATCCAAAGGTGGCGTCACCGTAGCTACTTTACTACACAGTAACTCTTAGTCCTTTGTACAGCAGAGCCAACTAAGAATGAAGAACTATTTTTTGTAGATGATACACATGTAAAACTAGTGAGGCTCGAACCCAATTGCTCTAAGCTATTTGAATTTCCACTTTAATTTAGTGGAATAATTTTATCGATTGTGCTTTAGTTTTGTTTTCATTTTAATTCACAAAAGAACAGAACAAGACATGCCTTTTGGACATATTATTACTTCCGTAAAGCCAAAAATGCATTGCAAGCATAAAGGACGTTACATGCCTTATTAAAAAAGAAGCATGGAAAAAAGCAGTGTCAAAATTGATTTGGCATATTTTGTTCTAACGATTTTTCACTCGATAATTTGACCGACCAATCGAAGTTGATGAGACTCATATCGAGGCCATTATTAAATTAGATAATCGTAGCACAACACGTGATATTGTATAGAAATTCAATATATCTAATTGAATAAAGTTAGATTTTCAAATAAATATTTTAGATTTTCCTTATTTAAAATCACCACCTATTTAGTTATCACCCCAATATGTTTCAAGATGAAACTGTTTTGATTTTTCACCTTGTACTGAAAGATAAATTTAATGTGAATCAGATTAAAAAGTTAGTGTAATTAATGTATGAATTAATAGTAAGTCAACAGATAAAAGTAAACCTCTACATTCTAAACGAAATGGAATAAAATTTTTCTCAAAATTTACTTATATACAATATCTTTTTTCCAATAGTCATATTATGATTACACAGAAATGTTTTTTGCTCATTAAAAAATTATTTAAAAAAATAAAAATGAGCGAATTTTTAATTGAAAAAATTCTCAATCCCGTACAGACACATTGCCTTTACGACGATAAAAGATGATTAAAAAGAGGTATTAAATATCGATCATTTTAAAATCGTCAAAAAAACGTTTTTAACAAATTAGAATCCGATCATTATTCATATTTTAATTTTAATCAGTCTTGGTCATATTTTGGCTCTATTTTTTGTATTGCATAGTATGATATTTATCGTCATAAAAACATCGTTTGAATGATCGTATAAATGATCCTATAGCGGGACACTGTCTATATAAAAGTTACATAAGGAAAAACGTTTTTTGACGATAATCATCTTAAAAATGTTGAAAAAATATTTTAAGTACAACTTTAAGATAAAAGTGGCTGTACGGGATACTTTTAAGTTTTTTTTGATTACAACGTAGAAAAAAAAATATTTCTCCGTGACTATAATATAATCATCAAAAAAACAATCTAGTTATACGTTTTTATAAAAATTTTTGTAAAATGTATAAAAAAAAATTATAGAGCAAAAAAGAAAATTTTTATAAAAATTTTCACACTTTTTTGCTTATAACTTCTTTAATTTTCAATTTGGGGTAAAAAGTTATATAAAACTTTTTGTAGGCAAAACAATTTGCTACAAATTGTAACTTTACAAATTTTTTGTAAAACGCACAGTTTCCGAGACATAGCGAAAAAATGTTGTCACCCCTTTATTCAAGATGATAGTCGGAGGACAAGGCCGGTGATCCTACAAACTTGAGGTTAAGCTTTTATTGACCCCCCACACATGTCCTAAAAATAAAATTGCGGCCTCTAAAAAATACTTAATTCAGTCCTTAAATTGCCATATTTCAATGAACAAGTTTGGCAAAATACGTATTTTATGTAATAAAATTATTCAGTTTTTAATGTCATTCATTGATTATATCAACTTTTTGCATCCTTACAATAGTTAAAATACTGTTTTAAAATTTATAATATAAGGAGCAAAATAAAAAGTAATCTAAAGTGTTAAATTTTGTTGATACTCAGAATGATATAATACTTCTAATTGTAACTAGCCAATCATGTTTTAAAGAATTTAGCAATTTGTTAACAGGCATTGTCATGAAGGAATATTACTTTACTGTCTGCTAGTCCATTATGTTTGCTTTACTTTTAACGCCCAATTCATTTTGATTAATTGCTATTGGTAAAGATCAGTGTTAATTGTTTCACAATTAATATATCAAAACTTTTCGGTTTCTTCTTTTTCGCCAAACATTTCATTAGTTTAGATTCATTTAAGATTTTTTGGATAAAATATTATAAAATTAAATCAAACTTTTATCGCTTTTAACAGTTTGATTCCTATAAGTATTGTCGTCATTTGAAAGATATTTTCAAATACGATTGAAAGTTGTGACCTTTGATACGAGTCAAAGTTTAGATGAAAGCTTTGCTTTATTTTAAAAAAGAACATAAAGAACACAAGTTTAATTTCTTTTGTAACCAAATGTATGTGTTATTAAGAATGTGGGTGTTGGCGAAAAATTTGCAAAAAACTTTCTAAAGAAGAAATAACAATAGTCATATAATGGAAACGCATTTTATGCTTTACGACTTAGAAAAGTACAATTTATGTATTGTACTTTATAAAATACAATTTTCACTTGTGCATTTTCCTTATAAATTATCGAAAGTAATATTGTGTTTGACAGAAGTTCATTTAAGCAAAAACATTGCACATACAGTACGGAAAAAGGAAAAAATAATAATAATAACATGGATTGCAAATTTATTCGGGAATAATAGAAAATCCTGAAAGCTTGTTTTTCTAAATTCGTTAGTGATTTTTCTATTATTGCTATTGTTATTTTCACAATTTTTGTTTTTCCTTTAACGCGGAAAGCGAGAAATTTTCATTAATCGAAAAATCGCAATCATTAGCACTAAGCGAAAATATCATAGCAGAAAAATGATAAATATTTATTGAAACTTTTATAAGCGTTCAAAATAGTTTTTATATAGGGCGAACTTTTCGCAAGATAATAAATTTGTGCAGATTATACGGGTTTTGGTTTTGTTCTGTTACTTTTTGATGTGAGCAAAAAATAATTTCGTATACTCTGATAAGGAAGATCATTTGTTTGCGGCTGTCGGCAATGTAAAAATAGGCTCTATTTTCTCCCATGAAATTTGCATATTTTGATTACAATACTTTTTCTAGTAATTTTTTTTTTTTTCAAGTAGCTTGAGACTAATTACTGTTTGTGAAACCCATAAAGCATTTTGTACTGAAGCAAAACCAAACTTGACATTAAGTCTACATAAAATATTGGCTTTTTTGATCTTTTCTTATAATTTGATTCTTTTCTGGTTTTTTATCCAATTTAAAACAACACCCATATAGCACAAACTGTATTTTATACATTTATTATACGTTTTTTAAACAATAATCGTATAACAAACGTTGCTTTTCTTAATAAAAATTATAGAATTTTGAGACAATTTTTGACATGTATTAGACGGTGTATTAAACGTGTAATATACAGTAATTCCCAACAATCATTTATTCATATGTTTGTATACAATTTTTAGCTAATTGTTTCCTATATAGAATAAATGTTCATTTAAAAAACGTATAAATCTGATTGACTATAAACTGTATAATTTGAACATATAAAAAACGTAAAATTGGTACTATTAGATGTATAAAAATTACCGTGGAATAAACAGCCTAAATTTCTCATGAGATCTACGTATAATACATTTATTTAATATACGTATAAAGGACGTATAAATGCTTTAATATTTTTTTTTTAATTTTTTTATTGAAATTGGAAATATTAAACATATAATAATATCGTCTGTTAGACGATCTAAAATAATGTAAATTTAGATCGTTTAATAAACGTATAGATCGTCTAATACACCATTTGTGCTGTACGGGTAGCTAAGACTCGAAGTCATAACACATTTATTTATTTTTTTCCATCAAAATATAATCTATTTTTTTGCTTCAAAAATGTATTCAAAGCAATCTCAAACTTTTATTTTATCAGTACAAAAAATGTGTTAGCTATTTTAAAACGAATTTTAAATACTTTAGCTTCATGGACTAGTTTATATTTAATACTAATTTAACAATAATTATACGTACGAAATGTATAACTACATTTATTGAATAATTATGGAGTATAAATTAGCTAATTAATGCATACATTTTCGCCTGTAGTGCTCTGTACTATAAATCCCCAGTCTGTGTATCAAGGAACCGTACAGTAATTATATGGAAGCCGTGTTTTCATTTCAAAAAGATACCACTACTCCCCTCTCCTGAGTAATGGTATTTATTGACTAATGGTAGATCAATATCAAGAGTTGAAAATTTTTTCATCTTCCATATTATAATAATATTTTTTGAAGATTATTACATAATGTTTGATCCCAACCTCATTTGTAAACAACAAAATATATGAAAAAATGAAAAAAAATACAGGGCTCCCTCCTAAACTGATAGATGGGACATTATTTACAGATAGAAAGCTTTAAAGCCCTTTTTAACACATCTTTTTTGTAATGGTTATTTTTTTGAAAAGTCTTAGGTTTCCGACATATTAACTGCGAAATATTTTTCCATGGTTCACTTTTAACCCTCATAACTTCAGCCCTTATGAGTTATCGCAAGTATAAACAATTTCACGTAGCTTCAGAAAGTAATCTCCATCGATTGATGGTAGTTTGATCAAAATCTGAATTTAAGAGTTAGAAATGTTTCCTTATAAGTACCAAAATTCTGAGTCTAATTTAGATACGATTTAGCCATGTAGAAGAAATGTATGTTATAAAATTTGAAAAATCCAATAAGTGAAATTTAAATCATTTTTAGCTAAAAAGAAGTTGTGGAGTAATCGTAGCTATACAAAGTCAAGGTTTAGATACATTCTACATACTTACTGTGAGGTCACAACTAAGAGATCCAAATGAGATGAATTTTAGATACATTTTGTTAAAAAAAAAAGAATTCTACGGTTGGGAAACTTGCCAAAATTTGCAATGCTCAATCTCTAATTTGTACGTTTATGTTCTTTGATGAAATCAAACGAATGAAATACCATAGTCGCGATCTAAATGGCATATTACGCGATTTCATCCTCATCATTGAGGAATTCGCTTTTGATAAATGAAAAATTTCGTGTACATATGAGCGAAATGTAAGCACATGATGAAATTTTTAATATAAAAAAAACTCAGGAAAATTCAGAAAACTTTCTGTTCGAAGCAAATGTTTGATTTTCAATTTGTTTTTTCCTTTGTTTTCCCGTTTTTTCCGTTTTTTTCCCGTTTTTTCTTTTTCTTCCAGTTCGCCTATATTGAAAAATTTGCAGCTAATATAAAGGAATCAATTTTCACAGCTTCTAGTTACGAAGATAATCTACTGTTTATATTTACGATTATTTTTTTATATATAGAAAGATAAGAAAAGTTAAATGTCATCGCTTTTTGGATGAGTTATTAAATTAGTTGCGTTGTTTTCTGCTCGCAAACGTTTCAAAATCGCATTTGAAAGCATTGTTTCTAGTCGCACTCATTGTTGTTATATGTTGCAAACTGTTTCTTTTTTTGCGAAAAGCTTTATATTTCTCGCTTGACGTGTGTATTGTCGTCTATTTCATTTACATGAAAAATGATATTTGTGTAACGCGAAGCAAGCAGCAACAGCAGCCGTAATGTTAACGACAATTGTATATGCGACAGATATACGCTTTTCTTGTTTACTGCGCGAAAATATCCCATTCAATATGTAAATGAAACAAAAACCATATCGATGTGAAAAATCAAATTGTATTTGAGAAGATGCACATAATTTTACATTTATAGACAATGTTTGCTAACTAATTTTTTGATAAGATAAAACACAATGAACCAATTTCTACTTCATTTTTAGACGAGTAGAAAATTTATTGAAAATGTTCAAATTAAATTCGCAACATATTCAACAAAGACAAGTACATACAGGAATTTCGAATTTAACACATTATAAAAATTGTTAGTGTGGGTTTTAATGATGTCGTTAATGTAGTAAAAAAATGGATGCCGTTTAACTTTTTACTTGCTACCGTTGACAACGAAATTAACAATATGTAATTTGGAAAATGTTGACAATCACTTTAATGACAATAATAAAATAGCGAATAAAAAACTAAAATTTTGACTACAAAAACCAAAAAATTCAACCATAATTGCTAAATTTTCATTTCAAAGTAGTTTAAACGTAGTTGTATCATTTTTTAACTACTGTCAGACCTGGATCGAATAGGTGCAGGCCCTCTCCATACATTAAAAATTTAAACAGAATTCAAATTCAGTATATATCAAATATTATGGATCATCAAATAGATAAATTTCTACCCCGTAGAACACAATTTTTTTTATTCTTCTAAAATAAAGCTAAAATTTTACTCTTGAAGATAATGCTACCTAAAATTCGATTGAATTTTGTCTTTAAAAGCTAAAATTTATAT
>AGDA01047002.1:0-17531 GCA_000281935.1 Mengenilla moldrzyki | reverse complement strand
GCATTATTTTCTTTTAAGTTTTAATATACATTCTCGTTGTTTGGCGAGTTTTATCGCGACAATTTAAATTATGTAACATATATCACATTTGTATAACAGTAACGTTAATATAATGGTAACGTGTTAACATAATTTCTTCTTATTAGAGTAACATTTAAAGGTTATCTTATTCTATTGACTATGATTTTAAAACACTAGCTTCGTTATATAATAGTAGCGTAATTTTTGTGATATCTATTTCGAGATTTAATAGTTATAGAATTAAAATAGTCAGTATAATTTGTCAAGTGAGTAGTTTACATTTGTTTCTGTATTTAAAACTCAATGTAAGTAATTTGAATTGTTTATGTATAAAAAATAAATAATAAAATAGCAAGTAATAATTTTTGAAACAAATTGATTTTAGTTAAGTGATTAATAAGAAACTTTTTAGAATCTTTTGGAGAACCGAAGCTATGAATTAATGCATTTTTTGTACGTGGGCTGGCCGGAACGTGGTGTTCCATCCGAATCGAATACACTAATTACCATTTTGCTAAGAGCAAGAAACTTTCTAAAGAAACGATCATTTAATTCTAATGAGAACATAAACAATTCGACAACACAGAATGCACAGGGTTCAATGATTGTTCATTGTAGCCCTGGTACAGGACGTACCGGGACCGTGATTGCTTGCGACATTGCTCTGCGAGAATTCGACAAAGGCCAAAGTGTCAATGTTCCGAAAATCGTCTATAAAATTAGACGAAATCGAGCCGGTGCTGTTCAGACACGAGAGCAATATATCTTTATCTATAAAGTAAAATTTATTAATTTGGCGTTTTTTTAAAGTTAAAAAATATAAGCAATAAAATCTATCACTTACAACATACCTTTTGAAGGTAACAAGAGTATTTAAAAAAGTATTATTCTTTTTAAAATAACGCCATATTAAATAACTGAAGAACTAATAAATATAATTTTTTGTAGACGATTAATTTTTACGCTTCTAAATTAAATAAAAGTACAAATGATCAATAAAAGTCACATTTTAAGTATATTATATACACATAAATGCTGTTTTATCAATTATTTTTTTCTGGTGTTTAAACAGTGATAAGAATACAAAAGTGATTATTAAAAAAACATTTTTTTTAATTCAATGACAAAGTTTCAGTTGAAATATAAAGTGAAAAAGTATCATATTGTTTTTTTGAAAAAAAATCGAGGGTTTTTGTAATTACCTTGATATCTTAGTTAATAATTCAGTATCAATCGAGGCCAAATTGACGAAACATTAGCAAAAATGCTCCTTTTCGTTTTACAATATGTTTTGTAAAAAGAAATATTAATTTTTAATAAACAGCTACGATTTTTTCACCAAAGTGGGGTCTTTTATAAAGATAAAGTATAATTTACGCAATGGTTAACAAACACCAATGCAGATTAAGAAGTTACAATTAAGAGTAATAAGTGAATAAAAAACTGATATGAAATTGGAAAAGAAAGAATTTGTAGTGAACGAAAGCGAGGCTTGTGACTTAACCGGTGAACGGGCCGGTTCCTGGTTGCCGGGCATTTTTCGTAGGAAAATCAGTGCTGCTGTCACTGAAGCGAATACTAATAGCAATCACGATGGTGTCAAGCGGAAGAAATCAATAGTTCAATATGCATTGGAAATTTTTCCACGCTTTGAAAATTATCAGCATTCAAAGCGTGCCGTCAAAAGACCATCTATTGGCGAATTGCATGGTGGCGAAGATACGTTCCGGCGAATCAGTCGCAAAGTATAGTTTTATTCTTTTCAAAGCGCTGATAAAACTGTTAAGAAACATTGAAAACTAAACTAATTTAAATAATTTTCACATAAGTTACACTAGGGACGTTTTTGCGAGGAAAAAAACCATATAGAGTATTATGGCATAAATACATAAATTTTGAAAACCTTCTATGCAAGGAAAATAAGTTTTTTAAATTCAGAATATTATGCAAAAAAGTGAAGAGCCTAAAGATTTAAAAAATATTACACATAACAGGTTTTATCAAACAAATTCTAGCATGCATGAATAATAAATCATTTCAATACATAAAATTAAAATCAAAGTATTAAAAGTCCAAAATAAAGAAAGTCGTCTGTAAAGACCACAACTTAAAGGATAACAAAGTTTTTAATAGAAACTCAAAGAATACTTTTTGCAAAGAAACAAAAACTTTAGCAAATAACTATTTAATTTCACTGCTATGAGGGAGCTTTTCCGATCAATATTTGAGTCATTTAACGAATAAGATCCAAATAAAAGAAGCGGAAAAGAAAAAGTATATAAAAAACAGTAGATTTTGAAACTAAATAATGAGAAACTAAAATAAGTTTTATTCTATATTATGTCTTATTTTATCTGTGAAAAAAACTAAAAGTTCACCTTGTTGAAAAATAATATAAAGTTAAGATTAATACTCTACCTCAGGGGTACCCAACCCAAATAGATCAGTGGGCCAAACAAAAAATTACTAAACTGAGGTGGGTCGCACATATCAATGTAAAACAAAAAATTATTGAAAATATTTTTTATCGTGCAAATTTTAAAATATTTTATTACTTTACAATTAATTTTGCACACTTTTCTATTTTACTTGATTTTTTTTTAATATTAACGGATAATTTAGTTGACTTTTTTCACATATTTAAAATAATATAAGCAGTCAAAATCTTTGATTGGAGCGCAAAAAATCCTTAAATGGGACGCATGCGGCCCGCGGATTGGACACCTCTATTCTACCTTATATCCATTGTTTAATTTTTTTTTACTTTCTGAATATTCTTAATCTCTTTACTTTGTCCCAAGTTTCGAAGAGTCCAAGTAGACATTAAACAATTCTTCAAATTTTTGTATAGAATATTAATGATAACTTTTTTTAGGAGTCGGTAGTTGTTAAAGTTGAAAACGAACAATCCTCGGATCACATAATAAAATTAGGATGGATTCAAGGGGTTCTAATACCTGTTTTATTAAACATATGGGGTGTTATGCTATTTTTGAGATTGTCTTGGGTTGTTGGTCAAGCTGGTATAGGCCAAACTTTGCTCATTGTAGCAATTTCGGCTACAGTTTGTGTAATTACAACATTATCACTTAGTGCAATTAGTACTAATGGTGAAGTGAAAGGGGGAGGTATCTATTTTATAATCTCACGAAGTTTGGGGCCAGAATTTGGGGCTTCAGTTGGAATCGTGTTTGCTTTTGCAAATGCCGTATCTGCCAGTATGAATACTATCGGTTTCTGCGATTCGCTTAATGAATTGTTGAGCACATACGATATTAAAATCATTGACGGTGGTCTTAATGATGTTCGACTAATCGGCACCGCCGTTCTAATATTACTGATTTGCGTTTGTGCCATTGGAATGGAATGGGAATCGAAAGCACAAAATTTTTTGGTAGCTATTATTCTAGGTGCAATAATTGACTTTATTATTGGCGCAGTCATTGGACCTACTAATGAGACTGAAGTTGCCCAAGGATTTGTTGGAATTAGCACCTCAACTTTTAAAAGTAACTGGTATTCGGACTATCGACTACATGAAGGTGTCAATCACAACTTTTTCTCGATCTTTTCGATATTCTTTCCGTCCGTAACCGGTATACAGGCCGGTGCTAATATCTCTGGTGACCTAAAGGATCCAAGTTCGTCCATTCCGAAGGGCACTTTAATAGCTCTGTTATTGTCAATGATATCGTATGTATTGTTTATATTTATTGCTGGTTCGGCCGAGGTTCGAGATGCGTCTGGGGACGTTTCTGATATATTTAATAGTACTACGATTACTTGCCACGACGATTGTCAATATGGTTTGCATAACAGTTACTCGGTAATGCAACTGATTTCGAGTTGGGGACCGTTCATTTACGCTGGATGTTTCGCTGCTACACTTAGTACAGCACTTACCAATTTATTATCTGTGCCTAGATTAATTCAGGCGTTAGGCGTAGATAAAATCTATCCAGGTTTAATATTTTTCTCCAAAGGATATGGTAAACATCAAGAGCCTTATCGCGGCTATCTGATTACTTTCATAATTTCAGCCTTGTTTATTTTAATTGGTAAGTTTGGAGTTACATAATTAATTTTTTTAACGTTCTTCGTATAGTAAAAACCGTTCTAAAAGATAAAGTAATTTCTGAATGAACCTTATTTTATTCGACTATATATTTAATAAGTTTAAAATAAACATAGCCATATAGTAACACTTTCACTTTACCTTTGTTTATATGTAACACTTTTGCATAAGATGACTTTCAATTATGCCTCATTTTTCTTAATTTGTTTATTTTTTAAAATACAGTATTACAATTTAAAAAAAAAAAAAACAATTTCTTAAACTAATAAGATTTTATATATCATATAGTATTAATAGATATCTTTAAGCAAAATAAGAGTAATGGAGGATCAGAAATTGAGTTTATGTTTCAATTACATATAATAAATATTTTGTTACCCTACGTAAAACTAACATTCAAACAAAAATTCTTTTATAATTCGACTTTGTAGTTAAAGAATCAGCTTATTATTCATAACATAGATAGCTAAAAAACTTTGTTATTATTATTATTTTTTTTTTGTTTAAAAATAATTCGTGTAAAATGAAAATTAATGTACTTATTATTCAATAAACAAAAAAATTGCTGTTTTATGATGTTGATCTTTATTTCTTAAGAAGGTTATAAGAAGCGGCGGATATTATGGGACACTTTTTTTGAGCCACAGTACAGCAAGCAATTGAACTGAAGGGACAAAAATTTATAATTATTTCGATAGTAGTAACCCTTGGCTATATTAATTTGAGAAATCAATAAGTTTAGTTTAATAGTTTTCGAGATATGAGTGATTTTCCGAAAAAGTTCAATGTCCCGAATTAGGCGAAGGTTTCGGTAATTTGAAACACTTATGTAATTGATCAGTGTGTATTCCAAATGAATGAAACAAATTGGATTCTTCACGAATATTTCCTTTTCTTTATGAAACTGAAAAATTACAACGAAAAGTTATGTCGTGAATTCCTTTATTTAGAAACAAATAATGGATATGATGTTTTCACAAATTTCAAATGAACTACCCTTTTGCATTCAATACACTTGATGGAAATATTATAGCTTAATTTTTGAAGCATTACTTTCAGGCAAATTAGACAAAGTCTTTATCTGCTAATTATGATAAACTTTTTTTTATATGCCTCAAATTACCCAAACGGAGGTATCCCAGATTAAACTCTAGGTAGTATGTTTCAAAATCATTTGTCATTGGAGAAAACAAGATCTACTGACGAATGTAATTTTGTAAAATCATACAGGAACATTATATAAATGATAATCATGCATAAAAATTGAGAAAAATAAAGTGATATTTAAAATATAAGGTAATAATTGAAAAAAAAAATAAAACTTTCAAATTTCTTAAAAATTACTTTTCACTTTTGCATCCTAAATATTTATATCTTCTTGTAGTAATGTATATTTTAAAAAAAAACTGCGCCATGGCACGCCATGTACACCCCATTAAAAATTAAATTTGCTTCAAATGGTGGACGTAAAATAAGGGTGTCTTTAATTAATCGAAGTCCTAAATTACTCGCCGTTTCTCTAATAAATAATAAAAGTTATGGTTATACTAAATACTTTCACATTTAAATTTAAAATTTTAACCAACGTGAAGTTAATCGATGTGTACATTGAACAACTTGTTTAAAACCAAAGGACAAAAGTGCTTTTTTGCAAAAAACTGATTAAATGGTTCTAATAATAAAATTATTTGGAAGAAAACTATTTAGATATGTACACAAACATGAATGAAACTTTTTAATTTTAATACGAACTTTAACCGTTTGCGTACCAACGTATTTTAAAAAAATATGATCGAAAAACGCCAAGGAACGCGATCACGCTCCTACAATTACGTATCGAAAAACACCAAGAAGAGTAATCGCCCTCCTATTATTAAGTGTCGACACAGCAGGTGTGCCAATTTTTTTTATTTCGATAAAATGTCTTGGCTTTTCTTGACACAAAATCGGAAGAGTGCGAAAGTGGCTCGTGATATGCAAACGATTAAACAAATCATTTATTAAGGCTTAAGTGGACAATAATATACGAAGAATTTACAATATAAATATTGTTATTGTATTTTTATCACTAATTTAGCGGATTTAAACGCTGTTGCACCATTGATATCAAACTTTTATTTAGCATCGTATGCTCTTATTAATTTTTGTACTTTTCATGCGGCCTTAATTAAACCATTAGGTTGGAGACCGACGTTTAAGGTAATTTATTAAAGAAAAATATGACGTTCTAACATTAATTAAATTTTAGTTTTATAACATGTGGGTCAGTTTATTCGGTTTTTTCATGTGTGTGATAATAATGTTCCTAATTGATTGGGCAACTTCGTTAATTACATTTATTATTATTTTTGCACTATATTTAATTGTTGTTTATCGAAAACCTGATGTTAATTGGGGCTCATCAACACAGGCACAAATTTATAAAAATGCTTTGACGTTAGTTCACCACTTGATTAATATCAATGAACACGTGAAAAACTATCAGCCACAAATTTTAGTCTTATCAGGAAAACCTCAGTACCGGCCACCGTTGATTGACATGGCAAATCTAATAACGAAGCACAACTCGTTGCTAATTTTTGCTGAAATTAATGAAAAAAGACTTAGTCATCGAGACAAGATTAAAGAAATCCGTGCCACTTATCACTGGTTGCAGAATCGAAAAGTGCGTGCATTTTACAATTTGATAGATGGCATTAATTTCGAAGTAGCGGCCCAGTCTCTTATTCAGATTTCCGGACTTGGTAAATTAAGACCAAACATCTTAATGATGGGCTACAAAAATATTTGGAATACTTGTGACTATGACGAATTGGAATCTTACTTCGATATTTTACAGTAATTTAACTAATTTTCTTCGTATATTGATTATTAAAATTAAAAGTTCCAAATAATAAAATTTTAAAATCTTTCTTGCATACCAATAGACTTATAAAACTTTTTTTATCATGTCAAACATTTCGGATAAAAAAAGTATCTAAATTTTGTCTTAGAACAATTGAAAGATATCTCGTTGTATACTGTTGAAAAGAACAAATATAAGACTACTTTAGATACATTATCAATAGAAGCATAAGCATAAGCTTCTAATGCAGCGCTTCTCAACTTCTTTTGGTTCATGCCCCACCAAAATACTTCTCTTAACATCTGATGCCCCACGTTTAAAAAAAATTTTAAGGTTTAACTCGGCAAACTAAATTTTGGTTTACGAACAAAGTTTTATATTGTTCCCATATAGCACAAACGATATATTAGGCGATCTATATTTACAATATTTTAGATCGTTTAATAAATAATATTATTATACGTTTAATATTTGCAATTTCAATGAAAAATTTGTGTGTTGAAATTTTAATACATTTATACGTTTTTTATACGTATAATACACGAATATATTATACGTATAATTTAAAGCTAAATTTAGTCTAATTATTCCATAATGGGTTTAAAAATTATACGTTCATAATACTGTCTAAAATGCGTCAAAACTTTATAATTTTTATTAGGAAATCAACGTTTATTATACAATTATTGTTTACAAATCGGGTGAAAAAACATGTAGTAAACGTTTAATACGCTATTTTGTCTTCACGTATTCGAGTAAGTTTACCAAGAAAGTTTGTAAACCGAATTTTTCCTAAGGTACGTAGACAATACATGTTTGTACTATATTTGGTACAATATTTAAACACTTAAATGTATCAGTAATTAAAAAAAATTTAACCCTTTTCTATAGCATACTTTTTAATATTTAAATGTTTTTATAAAAAAAATTTAATTTTATAAATTTTATTTTAAAATTCTGTATTCAAAAATATGAATAAAATTTAGAAAACAATAATGAAATTATCGAAAACTATTTAACAATTAAAAAAGTACACATTAAAATAAGCTTTAGTTTGATTCAAATCACATTCTATTCTAAAGTAAAATTGATTGAAGCACATTATTTTCTTTTAATCAACATTTCAATCTTTCAGAAGATATCTAGGCAAAAAGTGATTAAGTTTGTTATTTGAAAAATTCATTTTGAAATTGAGCAAATTTAATTTAATTTTTTTGACACTGAGATTTAAAAAAAAAAATATACCAAATCAATTGATTTGACAAGTATGACATTGATTTATTAATACTACGAAGAGCACTACCTTAAACGTAATAAAAATAAATATGACTGATTTTTTAGGAATTTTCTTAAAAAATATTTAAATAATGAGTTGATATATTATTAAAAATTGTGAATTTATTTTTTAATATATTACAAATTAATTTTATATCTGTTAAAAAAACTAAATAAAAAATTATTTACCGCCTTATTTTATAAGAAAAGATAAAGCAAAATTGAATTTTTAAATTCCTCAAATCTCAGTTACAAGCTTGATTTACAGCAGATGTGATCAAACCTTTACTTCTTAGGGACGACTTATTTTGTAAAATATAGTTCGCATGTGACTATGAACATGTTACCAGTTTAAAAATTGTACAGATTGGTCAGAACATTTCCAC
Source organism: Mengenilla moldrzyki (assembly GCA_000281935.1). Classification (NCBI taxonomy): domain Eukaryota; kingdom Metazoa; phylum Arthropoda; class Insecta; order Strepsiptera; family Mengenillidae; genus Mengenilla; species Mengenilla moldrzyki. The sequence continues at coordinate 8,929 of AGDA01047002.1, read as the reverse complement.
CTTTAAAAATGAGGTCTAATTCAGAATTTTAATTAAATGTGTTATTATATTTTCAAGTATACTTACATTTTCAAACAATGTTTAATCAGAGCAAATTGCTTAGTTTTATTTTTGCGAATTACTTTCATAACCTTTACGGTCGACGTGTTAGCCACTCCTGATCTACGAATTGTTAGTTACTTAACAAGTAACTATAATTTTATAATTAAAAAACTCGTTATTTTATTAATTTGTAGAATAAACTTGAACAAGTTTAAAACGAATATATTTTTAAAGTTGTCAAAAATAAAAATAATACAATAATAAATTACACTGATTTATTAAAGTTTATAATTTCTTAAATAGTTTTATACCATAAAATACGAAGGAAATTTTATAAATTACACTCATAAATTTCATTACCATTTATTATTCAGTAATGCGTTCGATAATCGTCTAGCAGTTGTAATCTTAAGAGTTGAAAACGGTTTAGATTTTAGTGTTTTTACAAACGATGATTCAGACACGAGCCAATACTCACAAGCAAGTACATTTAGTTTGAATTCTAATGACCAATACGTACCAAACAGACATATGAAAATGATGCATGCTGATTCGAATTTAAGCTTGTCTAAAATCACTATTTCTGAAAGTTTAGTGACTTCATCGTTACCAGCAATAAGTATTTTAACATACTGATTGAAATCAATGAAATTAAACAAATTTCTTATAGATGTTGTTGACAGTAACTTAAAAAATGAATTTCCGAAAATCAGAAAACTGAATACTAAAGATCGAGTGTTATTTGTATCCAAGTCAGGACAAAGTTTACATAGGAGTAGTTTGGAAAAAATGTCACGATTTCAAAAAAAAGAGAAATCAGGTACAATCGACGTTTGGTGGTTATACGATGACGGTGGCTTAACAATGTTACTGCCGTACATAATTTCTACACGACAAAATTGGTCGGAAACTGAATTAAGAATTTTCGCTTTATCCAACAAAAAGAATGAATTGGAGTCTGATGAAAAAAAGTAAGTTTTATATGCATCCCATATAATCAAAATGATAGAACACATAAATAATATATCTGAAGTATACAATAAACTTTATGGAATACTTATGCAATACATTTTGAAAATGAAAAGTTTTGACATTGTAATGTATATTAAAATTTTACTGGGTTATATTATAAAATTATTAAATTTTATGTGAGTATAACATGTAAGTAGTAACAAATTTTGATATTTATTTATACTAAAATAAATTATGTTTTTTACATTAAAATATTAGTTTCTTTATCTTAAATATAGACCTTGTTTTTTCTCTTATATTTTTTTAAAAAAAGAATGAAATACATTGAGTTTTCTTAGTAAAAATTCAAGTAAAATGGAACTGAATTGAACAGTTACTTTTTTCGTGTAATATAATTAATATTTATGAATATTTTTTTTATATTGTTGCCAAATGTATAAAATTTCCATCATGTAAAAAACATGTAAATATCATTTTAGTTATAAGGGATGTTCGGAATAATTTAGCTTTTTTCCAACAGAATTGAAAATCGTAAAAGCTTTTTATTGTACAGAAATTTTAATTAATTTTCTTTACAGCTTAGCATTTTTGTTAACGAAGTTCCGAATCCGGTATAAAAGTTTAAAAATGTTTGAAATATCTGACGATCCCAGAGTGGAAACAAAAAAAATGTTTGATGATCTTATCAAAAATTTTCGTCAAAATGAAAATGATAATTGCTATATTCCAGATACTGAGTTAAACTCGTTAAAAGAAAAAACTAATCGTCAATTAAGACTACGAGAGCTTTTAGAGGAAAACTCGCTGGAAGCAAATTTGATTGCTTTGTATATTTCTTTTATATGTCATTCACTTTCTTCATCTAACCCCGAAATGGGTATTATAATTAAATTTATTTATACGAAGCTATTATTTTAAATAATTTTCAACAAATTTAAATACTTTAAAATTCACAGAAAGGAAAACGAGTAACTTAGCGAAAACATTGATAAAATTTTTAAAAAAAATTGTGAAAGTACACAAGACAATTTTTTTAATTAATTTTATTAAAGATTTTAGAAAATTTATAAAAAAAACATTAAATTTCATTGATTTTTCAAGCAGTAAATAGTGTTACATAATATTAGTAATAAAAATCTATACATTTTAACTTTTAAGATGAGTCTTTTTTTAACATTTTGAAGCTCATTATTATACTTATTTTGCTCTTTGTAAAGTTTTAAGATAAATTATGTGTTTATTACATTGAAAATTTATGAAAAAAAAAATTCAACAAAAAATCAATTTTTATAATTTAGAACAGAACTTTTAAACTTTTCTTTTCCACAACGCTATTTAATGCTACAATTTTTTTAACTTTAAATAAATCAATTTAACGAATGAATTGCCGAATTATGGCCGAAATTTTTGTTCTGTGTGCAATACGTTGTTACTGACGTATTAATGACGTAACGGATGTTCAAATTGAAATCGCAACGTCATCAAAAAAATATGATTTAAAAAAAATTAAAATTTGATCGCAAAAGTAAAAGCTTTAAAATAATTATTTACTTTTTTAAAACTCACTAACCTAAATTTCGCTTTAAAACTTCGATAAGGTCGAGACTAGCAATTTATAGGTTTTTGATTTAGAGAAAAAAGAACTTTGTTTCAAAACTTTTAATTTTATTTAAATAAATTTAAATTTCTTGTAAAGAAAATTTACTACTTTTTCACATTTTCAATTAACAATAATGCACTGGAAGGCCATATTAAGATTATAACAGTATTGTAGTTGAAATATGCATCTAAGACGTGTAACAATTTTATTAATTAAGGGCACGTTTTTTACATCTCAAAAAGTTATTTAATTTCTTAAAAAAACGTTTTGTTTTAACACTATACTGAATTTATTTAGCATGTTTATCAAATATTTTAAAACACTATTATATATATTTAAAATGTTGCTCAATTCAAATAATTTTTCCAATTGAACAATGAAAATTTAAAGCCCTTAATATATAGCATGCAATAAACGCTTTTATGTTTCACAGAAATTTGCGAAATTCAAAAAATTTAATAAAATATTGCAGAGAAAATATTTTTCGAATGTTGCTACTTTAGTTTTAATTACTTTCATTTTATATAATTAACAAAATATATTAAAACTTCTTAAATTTTTTAATCAATAATTCTTTGATAACACTTTTACAGTTAAAAAAAAAATCGAGAATCTTAATCTTTTATTTATGACTATGTTATTAGAAATTACTTAAAACTTCAACCGTTCTTTTTATAACGCAATAGATAATAATAACAAACCAAAAATTAAATTCATGTCATACATTGTGATATTTTGTCTATTCATTACTTGTTTTTCTCTTATCTTGGAAAATGTGGAAATAAAAAAAACTCATTTTTGTTTTCCTTTGAAAACACTGATAAAACTATTTATAGAGTACTAAAGAAAACAATTTTAGAAGTTGATTATAGAGTTTATCAGTTAACGTGTCAAATACATAATGAATGATTACGTTTTTCTTTTCTGAAAGTAATAATAAATTAACGAGGAATGATAATAAAAAAAAACTTAGAAAATCGTGTAGAATATACTTTTTTGAATATACTATTTATTTATGTCTAGTAACATTATAGTGAGTAAAAAATTGATGTGATTTGCTTATTAACTTTTCTTTTTAAATTTCAATTGATTACTTCCAGAAATACTACTTATCAATTTTAAATTAGTCAGATATATTATTAAAATTATTCAAAATGTTATATGCAGTTAAATAATCAAAAAATTCATTTTTTAATTTATTACGGGAGCCGCACAAAACTACTTGAAAAGTGTAAATAAATAATATTGACTATTTATTTGAATTTGTTTCAATTTTTCTAACTGACTTGATTCTTTCTATTTTACTGAGTTTCACACAGATATTTTTTATACCTAAAATTAAACGTTGAATTTTGAAATCCTATAATTAAAAAGAATTTAAATAATTTCAAAATCATTTAATAAATTTTGGAAACGTTCATTTTTACTCAAATTCATTGGTTTTTTAGTTGGAATAGGAAAGCCGCAGTTTAGGTAACGAAGAGCCGCATTTGCCCATCTCTGTTATATATAATAAAACAATCTAATTTAATATTTCAAAAAAATCACACTAGTCTATATCAGCATTTCCCAAATATGGATAACGACCCGACATCGAATCGTAAAAAAAATTTTGCTTATTCGCAAAAAAAATAATAAACCCGAAAAGCTTAGTTTATTTATTAGTTTTAAAAACGCAATTTTAAATTTTCTAGTTTCCTACAGAAATATTTCATGATTTTTGAAAACAAAAGCAACAAATAATTTAATTTTTTATTAAAAAATATAGTTTGCTTTGTAAATAAATGACTTTTCCATAAAGTGAGAGTCACCAAAAATTTTAAAACGTTTAAAAAACGTTAATCTATAACGACGTTCCTCAAAAGTGTAGGTCTAGGCTTAATACTGAATCGTAAAATCTTTACCAAGCAGTGGAAAAAAGTTTCAAACAAATATAATTATTTTGAAATTTTTGTGCATAAAGTAAACAAATAACTTGATTTTATTAACAAATAAAACTTAATTTATTAATAAATAGTATATATCGATAAAGTCAATCGCGATTTTTTTTTTTTTTGATTTATTTAAAAATTAATAAATAGTTAATCAAACAGCTTAAAAGTTTAGGGATCACCAAATACAAGTAAAGATATGTATCATTACACTGAAGATATGTTATTTGAAATAGTTTTTTATAAAGGCGTCCGCAAAACAAGTTTACAATTTCATTCAGAGCTGTGATCAAAAAAGATGGGGAAATGGCTGCTTTAGTCTATATTATATTCATTATTTAAAAGGGAATTCTGGTCTGGAAGCCTAAATTTTATTCAATTTTCAAACTAGGATAAAAAAAGAACTAAAAACATTTTCACAATCCACTTTTATTATATACTTTCTATTGATATTTAAAGAATATAAAAAAAATAAAAACAAACCAAAATCAAAAAACCCTTAAAATACAGGCCAGTGAAATAAGAATTTAAAAAAATAGTGCCCCTTGGTTGACATGATTCAAATTTTTGTAGTGACTAAATCAAACAAAAATTCACAAAAATGGCGTGTACATAGAAAAATTTTTTGCTCTTTTTTTCAATTTTTTGAATTTTTTAAAAATACTTGAAATTAAAATTTTACAAAGTCCATGTTCATTCGATAGAAAGATGTGTAGGAAATATTTTCATCAAATTTCAAAGGAATCGGTCAGGTATAATATAAGATATCATGTCAACCACCTCGAAAAATTGGTTTTGAGAAAAACGTGTTTGAAGTTTGATTTTCTCAACTCGACCGGCTTAGATGTCACGTTATAAAATCCGCTGTATATCTGGAAGTAATTCGAATTTTGAAAAATCCGTTTAAGAGCATGTTTTTGAGGGGTTAAGTTTTGCAAATATGCAACGAAAAAAATCGATTTTTTCAAATTTCTAAATCAGAATATTCCCTCAGAAGAAATTAATTTTTAAACTGTTGAAAGAAATCTTGACAAATAAATTAAAAAACACTTATTTTATGCTAACAAACCCTTCCGCCAATTTTTCTATAATGAATGGCTCTTAAAAGCGTTTTCTAAAAATATCTATATAATTTTATAGAGTACCCTATCATATATAAAAATTATGTGCTCGGTTTTTCATATTACTGTGTTATTTAAAAAATGCTTATTAAATTGCTCATCAAATTTTAAATTAAATATTTTAGAAAGTGTTTTCAGTGACCGATCATTATAGGAAAATTTACGAAACCCTTGTTTTCAAACTGAATAACTTAAAATAACCAAAATATTTAATTGATATAAATTTTTATCCAATCTGAAACAATATTTTCAGATTAAAAGTGTATGAAAAACATAAAAATTGTATGCAGTGATCCCTCTATTTGTTTTTAGAGTCTTGGGCACAAAACTTACTTTTGTGCAAAATTGCTGATAACCGAAAACAATTTGTGCAAATTTCAACTTTTTATATTTTTATTTTTATTTTATAAACAAATTTTGCACATTTTAAAAATCTAACATCAAAAGTAAAATAAAATTAAAATGTTCAAATACTGTCATTCAAATAAGTATATGTGGAATATTTTAGCAGAATTCGATTTTTTACAATAAGTAAATTTTAATTTTTGAGTGAGGCAAATTATTTTTTATGTGAAACTTTTTACACTAACCGTAAATTTATTGTGCGACCGCGCATCCGCGATGCTTAAAAGGAACACTGATTTACATGTAACAAAGGGTAATCTAAGAAATTTTTTAATAAAATTTTTAATATTTAATATGTTGAATTAAATAATGAAGAAAGTTTAATGAAATCATAAATGATATGTATTATTAAAAATAAATTTACGCATATTTACAGGTCGTTACCAATGCCACGGAAAGGTTTAGTGTCCGCACCTTTGTATATGGCTTGGCTAGAAATCATAACAAAGAATATGCCTCCATTTTTATTAATAAGAGGAAACCAACATCCAGTATTAACATTTTACTCAGAATAAAAACGGACCTATTTATTGATACTTGTATAATATTCTTCTTCCAAATCGTATAAATCAGCAGCCATATCATCGCGTAACGAGGTCAATTTTTGATCACATTCGGCTTGTTTAGTCCTTGATTATTTTTTAAACGATGTTGACAAGCATATAACAATAAAATAAGTTTAAATCTCATACCGAAATAATTTTGAATTTTGAGTAATGGCTTCGTTAACTGACGGGAAATCGTTAAGGATTAGATACTGCTTAATGTCTGACACTAATTTCACAAGTGACTCTCCTGCTCGAATTATGTTTGCAGCTCGAACATGCATTTCGTAAGTATAAAGTTCGCACTGTGTTACACGTAAAAGTTGCGTTTCTGTATCATCTTTCGCCAATTTCACAATTTCTTTAGGAAAAAAATTGAAAAATCTTGTTTTCAATCTAAAATAAGGCTTATTTTCTCAGTTAAAAATTAATAATTGATTGAAATTAATTTTTCATTTTACTATTAATTCATCAAAATTATCGAATTATAAAAAACACTATCAAATCTTTTCCTATCAAGTTCAGTTTTAAAGTTTCAAATTTATAAATTAGACTTCTTAAATCTAGCAAATGCTCTATTAATTTAAAAAGGAAATAACTCTGTTGACTAAGTCTAACAAGCTTTTAATTTTCATGGATGGAAAAAACATGGTCCCATATAAGATTTGAATAAAACCGGAAATTTTCAGAAAACGGGTTTCGTTTTTTTTTTAAAAACAAAAAGCCGATTAACCAATTTTTTTAAATATTGTAAAATAAAAATTTCGGTAAAAAATAATGTATTATTCATTTAAATAGACCTTTGTTGGCGACCAACTTGACTATATTTGGTTGCGACCTTTTGTATTTTGGCGCTTGGTTGTAACCATTCGTAACCACTTTTTCTATCTGTGTTATGAAGGAATAAAAACGTTTGTAACGGTTTTTTAAAAACATTTAACTTGAGGCTCACTGCCCTCGTACGTTATTCTTTGTTCTGCTTTAACTGCAAAAAAGTAACCTAAAATAAACTTAAAATCATAATTCTAGGAATTTTTTAAAAAATGAACAGAACACAGACTTTGTTGACCTGTTTTCAGAATTCAAATATTTAAAAAAGAAAATGGAAACTAAACTTGGTCGCAACCACATTTTGGCGAACATTGGTTGCAACCTGAATTGTAACTTTTATTAACAAAAAACGTAACCAGGTTGCTCACCAAAAAAGGTCTACTATAATAATGTTTACAAAAAATTAAGGAGTCTGAGAGATCATCCTTCATTTGCAAACGCAGTTTTTTCACTACACATTACTGTCATACTCATTTAGTTGTCACATCTGACGAATGATTTAGAAATATAAATATTGAATGTAAAACAGTCTATTAAAAAAAAGTTTTTTTGTCACTTATACCAAAAATATGCACAGAAAATCAATTAAAATGTTTTTCCTGTTATGCATGCGTTCCTTAGTATTGAATTCGATGAAGCTCGTTAAAGGTTTAACACTCGTTAAAGGTTTAAAGTGATTGCCTACTAGAAAAAGATACCGATCCTCAACATAGAAAGCTTGCTAACTTTTAAAAAAAAGTTTTTAAAAACCCCTTAATTTAGATTTTAACACCAGAAACATTTCTAATATTAATTATAAACTTCTCAAAATATATTAGCTTATATCTTCTAAGGCTATGTTCAATAATTGTGCTCGGAATGTATCTTTACCGAGTAAATAGTAGAGATAAGCATTTTCACGCTCTACTCTGCTTTTTCAAAAACTTTTCGTTTTATACTCTTATTTATTATTATTATTATTTATTGAACACTTCTATTATTACTCGGTGAAAATGAAAAGCTTTTTGAACGGAGTATTGCAGAAAAATGGCGACAAGGATGCACTTGTTTATGCTCAAGCGCATTTATGGAATGCAGCTTAAACGGAACTGGGGAAGAATTTCAAACATAGCAATTTACACTCTTAGCTAATATCTATCCATGAAAGTAATATTTTATTAATAAACTAAAAGCGATCGTTGCACCCGTTTCGGCCGCAACCTATTACACCACTTCCGGGTAAAATATCGAATGGTTTGGAAGCATCGACTAAAAAACTTCCTGTGTGCATTTGAAAATTCCAATTTTCATTTGAAAATATGAAGAAAGTTCAAATTTAGTGTTCAAATTGATAATAAATTGAGCGTTCCGACACAAAGAATTAAACTTTTATATATATTATTTGTCGACTGGTATCTAGGAGCATATACGTCGTTTGTAAATGAATAATGGGCACTTCTCTAGTTTTGCCGCACCGGTAATTTTTTGATACTTTCTGCTTTA
>AGDA01046976.1:0-10301 GCA_000281935.1 Mengenilla moldrzyki | reverse complement strand
CCATAACTATCATTTTAAAGTATTTTGGCAAATAAATTTGGTAGTTATTGATAGATAATGGTATTAGGAAATTTTTGATTTTAATAAGATTGCATAAAGTATATTAAAAAAATACATGTAGGCTTCTTTAACGGGTCGGATAAATTGAGCAAGAGGGTCGGATCCGACCCGCGGGCCAGCTTTTACTCACCCTTGCTTTAAAACAATATTTAGTATAAAATTTATGCACATCTTTTAGAGTTCAAAAATTAAATCATACACTTGATAAGCACATATAATACTTAAATATAGAGTTTCATACTCACTTTAGCATCTTTATTTTTATACTTCGGAACACCATTACCAGTAGACTCTTTAACTGCGTAATGTAATATTTGTACCATTATCTTCAGTCGTTGCGGACTTATTTCATTTAAGATTAATTTTATAATGCATGCCCAGTCAGTTATCATGGGATTTATATCCATTAAACTATGTATAGGATACTCTAGTGGACATGTTGGTAGTTCTGAAATCTTAAAAATAAAATAACTTAAGAATATTAAATAAAATTTTCTAATTAAATTACATAGTTTTATAGCTTCCAAAAGCTATAAATGGACGAAGGAGATTTTTTAAAGGAAAATTAAGCTTTTTATGTTCAAATGGTAAATATGGTAAAGTTAAAATAGCTTTTTTGATCACATTTTAAAAAGTATTACTTTTATTGATAATCATTAATACGGAAAATCTCAAGATACCCTTTAAAAGCAATATACTACCGCATTTATCAAACTTTTTTGACCCCAGCTCGGTATGAGGTCTCGCCATTTTTCACAGTGCACGTTGAGAAACAAGTTATTTATTTATTTATTTCGTAGATAAAAATTACTAAATAATTCCCCTGAACTAGTGTAAGATGACTAGCGGAATTCGGCGTGGATGTTCACGGTACCTTTTTTTTCAATTCGATTCGCATTTAAAATTCTAATTAAGAATCTTCATATATACGATCTTTATATATTACTATTACATGATGATAATGGTGGTCTGCTTATGATTTTAGTCTGCAAATCGTAATTTGTGAACGTTTGACAACAGTACACTCACAAAAATGACTGCTTAATATAAAAATTTTCTATCTTTAAAATTGGAAAAAATATTTTTAAATTTACAAGATTTTTAGTTTTAAAATAATTTTCTAAAAACAAGGGGAATTTTCCTTAAATTAGTAATTTTCTTTTTGTATTTAGAATTTTTTTCCTACTAATTTACGAATTTATTTACCAAATTTGAGAAGTAAAATTTAAAACTAAAACTATATTAAATTTAAGAAGAAAAAATATTTGTCACATATAGTAGAAAATCGCACTTTTAAAATAAGTTTTTTTCTTCTTGTTGTATGTTATTATTTTTAACAGTGTATATTACAGTATAATTATTGATATCAATTTCTTATATTCTCAGTTATATTTTAAATAACAAAAAACCGAATTATGTGCAAAAAATAGCAATCTTAAGTTTAAGTTGTTATAACTTAGCATAATACATATTACTTAATTTTCCTTTAAAATCAGTAATCTATAACCAGTGCTGTAATAGATACTTTTTATTTGTATCTAGATACAGATATAGATACACGGCATCACAAAGTATAGAGATACTTACAAAGATACTCAAAATAAAATGTATCTAGATACAGATACAGATACTTTTATCTAGATATATGCTTCTAAAACAGATACAATAAAAAAATTAAAATTGTACTTACAAATTAATATTAATAATGCTTTTGGTGTTTATTCGCTTAAATATGCTTCTTAAATCATTAAATTCAATTTTTTAAAATTATGTTTCATAAGAATGGAAAATGATTTGAAAAGGTTGAAAAGTTTTTGAAACACTTTTTACTCTTGTTAAGGTCTAAAACTTCATGAAAATATGCATTAAGCCCATTTAAAATTTCTGTTTTCAGAGAATTGCAAAATTTCAAATTACATTTGCTTAAAACCTTGTTTTCAATTTGAAATAATACAGGAAGTACGTAACTTAATCCCCCATTTTCTTCTCGGAAAACATCAATTGCTTTAGCAAATAGCTCTATTACATTGCAGTATTCTAATAAGAAATCTAGCTCTTGTATTTTAAATTTCTATTTCTTAATTTCTCACAAATTGTATTTAAAATAAAAAGTTAAATAAAAAACCATGATTGCTAGTCGAGGTTAGCACGCTACCACTTTAACCGTGCGGCCCATTGTACTTCTAGCAAGCTTGTAGTTCAAATGAGTAATTACACCCATATAAAAAATCCAAACAAAAGCTAAATTGTGTTTACTCATTTTACAGATACTCATTTTTGTATCTAGATACAGTATCTAGATACATTACAGCACTGTCTATAATTATATGTCTAAATATTTTTATAATGATAAGTAACCTACAATATCATCGTAGAGTAAGAAGTTAACAAAAGACTTGAAGTTATCTTCATTCGAATTTTCCGAGTGCCAAACAATGCACGTTATTATTTGGGCACACGATCTCGACATTGCTGAATCTTGCTGATCGATTAAATAATAAAAAAGCAATTGTATTTTATCTATAACTCGATCAAGTTTTCGAAAAATGTTCGGCATTATTCTAGTAAAGAATAAATTTGATTTATAGTTTATTACGTTAAAAATTACGATAGACTCTAAAACATTTAAACATAGATTACCTTATCTTTCCATTTAAAACTTGATGGTGCTGTTTTATTTTGTTTATAAATAATCAGCGTTGCCGTTTAAAATTCTTTTCATAAAAATATTTAAATTTTACTTTAAATAAACATTAAAGAAAACTAATACAAATAATTGATGAAGAGAATTTTGTACTAATTTTATTTATTTTGCAATTGCCATCGAAAAAATTATAAAACCAAATAAGTATTTTTTTGGCAACATTACAAAAGGTTTCCCCAAGAGATACCGGCACTTTTTTTGAAACATGTACTAACATAAAAACGAATAGAAATTAGAAAAATTTTTTTCTTTGCCGATCTGCGTAATCTATGATTTAAATAAGTCATATGCCGTATAACTGATAATATTTGATGGCAAGCCTTTTCTATGCAATAGTTACAAAATATTGCTAACTTCTAATAAATTCCCACTTAGATTATTATAATTTTTTTACTAAAAATGAAATCGGCATATCTGCTTCTTATGCCTTAACACGTATAAGTTAAAGTAAGTTTTCTAAAAGGCCTTATTAACCCACACTTGTTGGAGAAGGTTTCCAATCCGCCTTAAAAATTCTATTCTACCTTATCAATAGAAGTTTTCTTTCTATGTTTGTTATTCTATCATCATATGAGTTAGGTCTAACGTAGGAAATCAAATCTTTAACGGTAACAGTATATGTATTGATTAAATATTTGTATTTCAATTTTAAAAAATCACTGGTATATGTAATCTTAAAAATACTTTATTATCGACTTACTAATATTTTAAGATGAAATATACTCCATGTTCTATTCCGGCTAAAATTTATTCGAACGTAAAAACTCAAAACATGACAAAATATAAAAAATGTTATAGTGATAAACGTAGTTGTGTGTCTGTGTGATAATTTAAAAAAATGATCTTAGAATATTTTCATAAATTGTTTAGAAAGATAAACTAAAAAAATTGAATTTTACTTCTCTGATAAAAGAAATGTTCATAAAAACTCTTAAAAATTTTCAAAATTTGAAATGTTTCTCGTGCCGTGCAGTTTTATACGTATTTTTTGAACTTTTTGTTTTAAAGAGCAATTAAAGATCTATGCATCAAATTGTTAGGATCGTGATCTTGAAAGTCGATCAAAGTGACAACGATGGATTTTTTTAGTAAAGTAATTCTCAAAATGACCGAATACCAGAATACATTTAAAAAAGCATCCGCATGTATACTGGAATAAATTTAACAACAAACTGATATTTCCTTACTAGATCCTATACTATACTTCATTCACTGTATTTAGGTTCATTTTTTATTAAACATGAACAATCCATTAAAGATTTAAAACTGAGATTGACTTTCAGCAATTTTGAATTCTAACACATACTGTTCCGTAATTGCGAAATTGAAACTAACTTGGCGACTAAAAGTAAATTTTGTACTGTTCTTAGTTCCAGAATTCGAAGTTGTCCTAAATGATTAACGAAAAAATTGTCGATTAAAATTGAGGCAAATGTACTCAGTTGATCAGTGTGTAAGTTGTTCGAATAAAAATGATCAAAAACACTGATTATCTTCATCTTTTGTATATCATCAAAGTAGATAAGTTCCTTCAACAAAATCAAATACTGTTTCCTTACAAATAGATCTGGAACTGCTAACATCCAGTCAGATAGCTCATTTACGAATACTGGTAAGGTTCGTGAACATCGTATCCTAGTAGAAAAAGACATACTACTAATAATAGTGAAATTAAAATGTCGCTAATAGTTATTGAATATTTTGCTATCTTTATCAAACAAGACAAAATAACATTTTAATATACATACAGAAACAAGTAGATAAATTGCTAAGCAGTTTATATCCTTTCAGAAAAATTATTAGGTTGATGCATAATTATCCAGCGTTTATATCTGAGAGGTTTTCATCAGCGAAAGTTAGCGTTTTGTTCATTAATTTTAACACGTTAAGCGTCACGCAGTTTTATAGCGACTTTCCGTTCAGGCCGCGCCAGTCACTTAACCTGTTAATAGTTTCTGTTGTATTCGCGCAATTTAATAGATCCACCATTTTTCAAAACTCGCAAGTTGTTTTATTGAAGCTTAAAACTCGAATGCCTGAATTAGAAACTTTGCAAATATTTCTAAGACTTGTGAGTCACTGATGTGCATTCATAAATAAAAACTGCTTTTTTGACAAGCTATAAACATTTTTAGAGTTTATCTGCATCAATGGCTACAATTTCCATCATGCCAATTAACAAATAGCAAATTATTTAAAAATAAAATTTAATAACCGTATATTATCAAATTACATACCTATAGATTTTTAATAAAAATTCGGTCCGCATTAAATTCCAAAAATTTTTACATTTTTTCAAAATGTTTTGATACTGTCTTTTACTCTGCAATAATATTTCGTAATTTTCATTTTCCTCTGATTTGCCTAAATAATCGATTTCTTCTAATTTATCTTTAAATTTTACATAGGTGTTAACGGTGCCGGTTATGAGACAAATACCTATTTTTATTTTAAATAAAAGTAATATTTTAAATATTAATTATTTGACATATTTATTTTAAGCATTTGCGCAACGTAAAAATTATATAACATTATACAATAACATAATACTACATAGTTCTATTTTACTCTAGTATTTTTTTACTTATTTGCAAAATACATAATTGCAAATGGAAAGAGATTAGAGATAAAAAAGTTATTTGACATTCGTGATTTAAGTTTTGATACATTGCAAAAAATAATTTTTTTTTTACCCGCAACTACGTAAGTTGGAGGCAAAAAAAAGTTTATAGGCAGAAGCATGTGAAACGTAATAATTGTGGAGCGAATATCTTCACCCAGGGTAAATGACAGATAGCGCTAGTTGTTCCAAAGCGGCTCTACGAGTAAGTAGTCAGTATGCAGAGACTTAAGAGGGACAGTAATGTCTCGACGTCTAGAAGTGGTCTCGCATAAAGGTGCGAGCCGTAATTTAATTCTTATAGGCCAAGATTGTGGCCGTATTCGAAATTCACAGACAAATCGTTGCAGTCCATTGAAAAGTTACAATTTAAGGACCGAATTAAGTATTTTTTAAAGGCAGCAATTTTATTTTTGGAATATGTGTGAGGAGTCAATAAAAGCTTAACCGCAATTTTGTGACTTCACCAGCCTTGTGACCCGGCCGCCATTTTGAAAAAAGGGGTGACAACATTTTTCCCTATATCTCGGAAATTGTGCGTTTTACTAAGAATTTGTAAAGTCATAATTTGTAACAAATTGTTTTGCCTACAAATAGTTTTATATAACTTTTTGCTCTAAATTGAAAATTAAAGAAGATATAAGGAAAAGAAAAAATTATTTTTTCAAAAAGAGTAACCGGGAAAAACAAATAAATATACCAACTTAAACCTGAACTCAATATTATTACGTAAAAAATAGTTTTTTTCATAAGTGCTTTATTTTCTGTGGAAAATTAATTTGATTTTTTGAATTTGTGAAAAACCCGCTTTTTTGGGATTTTTCGGCATTTAATACTCTATAACTTTGGTATCCCTTAAAGTAATTATATGAAACGTTGTAAGAAGTTTGAGTACCATTTTCTAATTAGCTACGTGTTTATTTGAAGTTAATAGGTGGCGTAGTTTTCAGGATACAATTTTTTTAATTTGAAAAAAAGTTGTTCACCCCCTCCACAAAAATGCGAAGAGGGATGCCAAAACTGTGCTCGTTTTTATTCGTTACTAGTGCAGTACTAACAAATTTTATACAATTGATTTTTGGAGGAAAACCTTTGTTGGTTAGTGATATCAAAGAAAAATGGAAAATTTATTAGTGAATTTTTTTGGGTATAATTATTTCTTCTATATTTACAATCGAAGAAATTTTATAAAAAAAACAAATGACTGAATAGATGTAATAATAAAAAATTATTTTTAGTGTGAAATATCGTCTTAACAACGAGGAGAAATTTGAAATTGTTTAATCGAAACTTAACGACATATCTTTCACTACAGCTATCTGTCAAAAAAATATTAGATTTTTTCCAACCTAATATTTTTGACGAAAATAAAAATTCTTCCATATATCTCATATTTAAAATAAAAGAAATTTAAAGAATATTAAAAAATTAATAGTCATTTCCGCTATTTTTTTACTTTTTTTATAATTATTCAAGTTCAAAACCCAAATTCTAAGAAGCAATAAACTAAAATATTTTCCATTTTTCTTTTCTTGTTACTATTTCTATTTTTGTTATTATTTCTTTTCTTTTTTTTACCTAAAGGGTATTGTATAAAAGGAAGGAATGCTTGTAATAAAGATTATTATAATTGTATGGAAAGTCGAGTTTAAAACGCAACAATAATAAATCGACTCCACTTAGGTTTTTTTTTATTTGGAGTTATAAATATAAGTATAAATGTGTTTTCGATATTTTAATATGTATTTCGACAAAATTTCATCCCTTAATACTTTATTTGCAGACGTTTTTTACGTCTTTGAAGCTTTTGCTTAATATTGTTCAGTAGTACATTCTTCATGAATTTTTATAAATAAACTCATTAATAAACAATAAGTGGACAAAATTTTAATAAAAGATGAATTAAGGAATTCTCTGAACTTTTTTTAAACATATTTTTATATATTTATCAATTATTTCAGCGTAAAATTCCAAATAAGAATTGGAAAAAACGCTTTTAGTTACATATGTTTAGAAATAAATTCTGTTTTACTACTATCTTATCGTTGTAGTGTCAATAATTTTTTTTTTTAATAAAATGGAAAAATTCATACTGAAAAAATAATTTTCAGACCTAATATTTGCTGAAAAACCTAATAATAGAAGGCGGCATAAGAGCTTTTCGACTAAGCACATACGCTCATAACAAATATGCAGCATAATTTCGATTTAAATATGAGTATTTTAAAATAATTACTTTATTTTAATATCAATAAAATCTACCCGGCAAACATTTTGTGTCTAAAATGAGACTAAATTTGATCTTAAGTCGTCTAAAAGATATCTTTTTTACATTGCAAGCATAGGAATTTCGAGACTAATTTAGATACAATTTAGTCATGTAAGGAAAATATTTTTTTCCATAAAACTTTTTATCTTTTAGTTACCAAAAAATAAGATTTAGATATCTTTTAACTAAAAAGAAGTCGTAAAATAGTTGTAACTGTTCAGAGACGAGTTCAAGATACACTTTAGACAGTAAATATGAGTTTATGACTAAAAGACTCGATATAGATTAATTTTAGATATATTTTAAAAAAAAATTCTAAAGACAATAATTTTTTAAATATATTTAAAAAATATTTTTCTAACTTTTTTTTGGCTTGCTAGGGTGTTTCTAAACCGTATTTTGACGGACTAAATACTTATTTTGGTGACAACAATTTCGATTCCAAGGCGAAGTTACAACAACGAAAATCTCGAAGCAATGCAATTTTTTTAAGGAAAAAATTGTTTGCTTCGAAAAAATTCGAAATTCGTTTGGTGTGTGCCATTTGAAATTCGTAAATCAAGTAATATTATAAAGTGAAGCTTATTCTACCTGTAAAATTCAATTCGGTACGCTAAAGCACCGCGCAAACTAATTAACCCTTTGAGTCCCAAGCAGCGCGATAGGGCTGCTCTGTCTTCATGTCGAGAAAACTCAGACGTTCCGCGCGTTGTGTACAACGAACGAAGCGTCAGCAACACAGATCAACTTTAGCTATTCGTTTGCAAGCGCGCGCTAGGCGCGCTTGCAAACATATATAGAATGAGAACTGACGTTGACTTCGTTTATCGGTCCCCTTACGGAATTGCAGCATTTTTATTTCTCCGAAAGAGAAAAAAATGTTGCTATCTATTTCTCGCTTCGCTCTGTATTTTTTTCCACTTCGACGGATTCGAACCCAAGACTCTCTTGAACATAGCATTCTCATATACGCTGTTCTACCAACTAGGACACGGTCACGCTCTTTTAAATAAGAAATTAAACAATTATATATATATCTTTTTTCATTTTGACATTTAGCGCTCTGCGGAATTGATACATTTTTTCAGTGCGCGTATACGTCATGCTTACGTATACGTAATTGTAGCAATAAGGAAAATATTTCCCCATCTGAGCTCTCATTCTATGTTAGCTGCGCAGCACGCCACGCGTTCTGTGGTCAGCAAGCAAAGCAAGAGTGAAAATAAGCGCTGTCGCGCTGGCTGGGTCTTTCCGTACGTAGAGAAAGCGCTGTCGCGCTGCTTGGGATTTCTCAACAGTGTTTTCGCAAAACCGTCTGGAATTCAAAAGATTAAAATTCATTTCTTTTTGGCCATATTTGGTTGGAATTTTGGCTTGAAATTGATTCGAAAAAAATTAAGCCGCTAAAATACGGCTCATATCTCGTAATTTTTTGAAAACACCTCAAAAAGATAGGTTTAACTTGAATGGGGCGGTTGATTACCAGCGAGTTTTATGACGATTGCTAATTCGTTACAGCACGGCTTACAGAATTTGATGATGAATGTTTTTAAAATGTCGACGAACACGTCATTATCTAGAAATTTAGTGACCATTACTTCGCCGAGTAGTTTGAAAAGGTCACAGAAGTTTGGCTCAAACCGTTTCCATCTCGTGTACGAACGGCATACGGCAATCGGAACCGGACAGCCAAGCCGCTCCGACGGTCCATCTGATATATCGCCACCTTCGAGTAATTCGCTCGCTTCAACTGTTTCATCATGAAGTCGTTTTGCAGCGTCAAATTCGCGCCGAACTTCTCTTTCAACAGTCGCAAACGGAATTAAATCAGTGTCCGGTTTACTCGTTACAGCATATCGGAACCCAGCAGACTCGAGAAGAAAATTCACCACTGCGACCGAAAAATTAAATTCCGATTCCGAAAATTCGACCCATTCAGTAACAAATTCCTAAAATCGTCACCGGTTATATTTCATTGACTTTGAAATTCTCCTTACCGAAATTTGCTCGGAGTTTGTTAATTTTGCTACCGTTATTGGTGAGAATTTAGATCTCATCGTAATTGCGGCGTTATCGCTCAATAATTGTAAAAATAATTAGACATAAATAGCGGTTATTTTAAGTTTTCGCGCCTATTATAACCTATTTTACCACTTAACCAATGTTGTCAAGTCTAATTAGAAAAAGGCTCAAGACGACCAACTTCGTTTTTTTCCAAGTGACCTTATTCAAAAGTACTTGTCCACATATTAACGAAAACATTTTCCGGCTAGACTAAAGATGTTTGGTGGCATTACTTTTATAGTAATTTCCGACATTGTTTACCTCTACCTATTGTTGTCGACGGTCATCATCAGCAACAAAAAGAGTCCAAGTAAAAAGAAATGGAGACGGAATTCGAAGATCCAACATTACCGGCACTCAGTGATTGCAATACCAACTATTTTTGTGCAGAACTAATTAAGAGATTGCAAAAGGCATCAATAAACTATATACGAATAAAGGTCTGCAATATATAACGCGTTTTGGAGCTAAATCTTCGTTAATTAACGAAGTTTTTTGAGATTTTTTGAATCACCTTCATATTAGCTGCTTATTGTGGAAAAAATGAACCAGAATATTAAAAGGCCTTTTAAGTGGGAATATTG
>AGDA01046765.1:0-10541 GCA_000281935.1 Mengenilla moldrzyki | reverse complement strand
ATATATATATATATATATATATATATCTTTATTTTGTTATAAAAATAAATTGTATTTATATACAATAGGTGCTTACTTAATCCATTTATTTTGAAAACCCCAATACATTTGTAGAGTTATATGTATACCCACACATACAAATATACACGTTTACACATATGAAGTTTATTCAAAGGTAAATAAAAAATTCATTACTTTTTTTATTTAAGATTTTAATTAAATGTCATCATATAGTAATTTACACCATACGAAGAAGTCTATATGGCACCACTTCATATTCCTCTTTAATAAAAGCGCATCTTAATACTAATTAAGGAGTAATTCTAACTATGTTTAATTAAATTTATAAGATTATTTGTTTTCCTTATTTTTTAATTGAGAACTAGAAAGTTGAAAAGCTTTTAAATTAATTAGATACTACAAAAAGTTTTCCTTTAATGTTTATTTTCAGCATGCAACGGAAAGAATTGTAATTTCAGCATTAATAAATGCAACTTATTAAAAACTTTATAAGTACGAATTTCTAATTTTAGACGAACACTGTTCATAATGATTCTAAACAATATTAGGAAATCTTTTCATATGGTTCGTGGAATGTTATAATTTTCAGACAGTAATTATAAAAAACACTAAATTAAACCACAAATCGAAATGAAGACGAAAAAAATCAAACTGAATTCATTACAGCTTTATCACACCGAATCAAAGTAAACTGAACAAAACTAATTCAAATTTAATCAGACTGTTTGAATTAAATAAACTAAAACAATCTAAATTAAACTAAATAAAAATGAATCAAACCAAACCAACAAAATCAAATTGAACCAAACTAAATTAAATAAAATCAAAACAAATGGAACCAAACCAAACCAAAACAAACTAAACTAAAGCAAACTAAACCAAAATAAAACAATCTAAGTTGGTTTGGAAAAACTTAAACCAAATCAATTCATAGTTATTCTGAATCAAATCGAATCAAATATATAAATAGACATACACATATAAATTATAATTTTTTTGTTTAAATCCAAAATGGTGGTTAATTCTAGAGAGTTTTGAGGGTATTTTCGATATCACTCTGAGTGCAAATATCTGCTACGCTGCTAACTTTAAACTCATAATAATTAAATCTTGTTTAAAGTATATCACTTTATCATATGTCTACACATTTTTATTTCAATATATAATTCTGTTCACATTTAACATAAATAAAAGTGTAATATTTTCTCTGTTAATCAAGACTGCAACGTTTGTTTTAAAATAGAGGTAAGTGGAAAAAAATCAGGTGAATGGGTTGAAATCAATAGCAGTTGTGACGTTACCTTCGCAAATAAGACCTTGTTGAATTAGGCCCCAAAGCATATCTCCGCAGTGGTGGCAGAAGGTAGGCTTATGGAAGGTTTTCTTGTAAAAGCTATGTCCCAGGATCTCGTTGGGAGTCACGTAGATCGAGCACGACGCCATGTGGATTTGAAGCAACTTTGCGTCCACGCCACACACTTTGTGAGCTTTATAAGTTGTGGTTTAGCTCCAAGACTTGTGCAAATATTAGTGAAATTCGGTTAATGATAACCCGCCTTTTAGTACTATAGATTTCAGTCGCGAGGCGTAAACATGTTTCGCGTTAAGCACAGTTCTCGTTAGACGGGTAAAGAGTGTTAACAGTGTAAGCCGCGGGTACTAATTGTAGCATAGTTAGTCAAGCGTATCGGGCTAGTGCATACTTGAAACTGAACCGAGGAATGCGAACGCCTGGAATAGATGTGATGCGTCGCGACGCGCGTCGATTCATTGTTCCCGAATTTCGAGCAGGATTTCGCTAGCTTTGGGATCGAAGTCATCATTAAGGGTGAACGAGGTTTTTGCCGGAAGCGAGCAATAAAGTTCTGTACCTATAGCTATTTTTTAAGTGTCTTAAATCTACTAAAAATGCCATTCGCTTTTTTACATGATAAAAAAGCCGTTTTTCAATAAAAATGGGAATCGATTTCGAAATGACAAAAATGATTATTTTTTCTATCCCCGATAAAAAAGTGCAGCGATTTTCTACATTTTGAACTCTTGAATTTCTGCTGGTCAAAACATATTTATAAATATGTTTCTACTACTCAAAAGTACTATAACAATATTTTGTACATGTTTAAAATGTCACTTTAATAAAAAAAACCTATTATTCCTAATCTTTTTTTCAATTACTGTTTAAAAACTTATTTAAATTTGTTTTATAAAATGTTTTTTACACCAAAACTCTTAATACTTTTGAAATTTGAAAATTGTGAAATTGATAATTTAAAATTAATCTTGTTGAATAATAAATAAAATAAAAAAGTTTTTATTTAAGATAAAAAAATAAAAAAATCAAATATAGAACTCATTAATCCTATAGGAATTGCTACAAAATAGTTTGAATTAAGATATATATGTTTAAATAAATTATTTATTTTTAATTTATAAAATTAGTATTTTTATTAAATTATTTCAACTAAATTAATTTAACTAAATTATTTTATAATTTTTGTTTCTATTCTCTTCATTATTATTTAGATTTAAATTAAACTATTTTTTGTTGATATTATTAAAATTAGAGATAATGGTATTATTTTTATGTTTATTAATATTTAATATATTAAGTTTTTTTAATAATTATAATTATTTATTAATTCATGTTATCATATGAATACGTGAAAAAATATTTGGGTTGTCTATTCTAGTATCATTAATTTAGTGTTTTTTTAAATTTTTTTTTAAACTTTTTTTAACATTAAAAAAATTACAAGGTACGTTTGCTCTAAAACACCTAACGAAATATCACGCCTATGAATATACTGTATAAAAAAGAAAATATTTAGTATTTTTTGGTGAACCTAGTTTCGGTAAAAAATCAATTATCATAAGTTGCCTTTACGTCCCAGAAATCTATTCAATTAGCTTAAGTTGGTATAAACATCTTTTACAAAAATGTGCTAGTTAGAATATTATCAACTTCTTATTTAAAAACATTGCCATTTAAAGTAATCATTTTTAATTTTTATTCATTAACACAGATTACTCAGATCGGCAAAGCGTTCCCTTATCTTTCCCTTTAAAACTTGATGGCGCTACTCTCTTTTTTTTCTAAATGGCCGACGTTGCAATTTAAAATACTTTTCATATGCATATTTACATTTTACTTTAAATGAACATTATAGAAAATTAAAAAAACAGTTGTTAAAATGAAATTTGTACAAAATTTATTTACTTTGCATTTTCCATCGAAAAAATGTTATATAAAACAAATAAGTATTTTTTTGGCAACATTGCGGGACGCTTCCTCAAAAGATGCCGCCACTTTTTTTGAATTTTGTACCCACATAAAAACGAAGGGAATTTGAAAATTTTTTTTCTTTGCCGATCAGAGTAATCTGTGTTTATTAAGTTTATTTATTTTTGTGCTGTTTTATATAATTAACCTTAACTTAAGTAAAACCTAAGGCGTTTTGGTAAACATGTTCTCATTAAGATTATCTCTTTGGTCATAGGCTGCCAAACGTCATCAAAAAATACTTTATTATTTTGGTGTTGATAAATATATTTTTTACGATGGAACGGTTTAGTTAGAATATTATCAACATCTTAAATAAATATTACTTGGTAAATAAACGACTCCGGTGAATTCAGTTTAGTCGATGGTTATTCGGATATAGAATTTAAACTTCCTTTATGATTATTTAAAAAGCTTACCGTTAATATATACCTTTATTTATAAATTTTGTAAGAATTTTTTTTTGTTATTAATTTTTCTATAACTTTTCTACTAGGTTTAAATTATCGAATGTACTTAAGAAAATATCGTATGCAAATAAAAAATGTATTCTTATCAAATTCTTGTTTTTTTTTAATCGTCAATTACAATACAAAAAACTAAAAGTTTTATTATAACAAAAAGTCCAAGAAAGCTATTAGAAATTATACCCATCAAAAAAGTTAGAGTTTTCTCTATGCAATTTAAATTAAACTGAATTTGTATTTTAAACATAAGTTTTTATTTCACCATGATGTTTAAAAAAATCTTACATTATTAGTTTTTTTTTAATTTAATAAAACCTGGATATTGTTTGTTTTTTTTCTATTGTAGAACTTCAATGGAAACTATCGCCTTATTAAGTATCCCTGTGTGCCAAAACATGTTTATTAGTTTTTTTTTCATGTTAAAATGCTGTTCAAAATATGTTATTCCGTAATGTTTTGAAACATATTAATATCCTAGCTGCGAAACACTTTTACAATTTTTATATTCATTGTTAAAACTGTCCTTAGAATCTTACGATATTTAAACTTAGATTGTCGTTTTTGTCCGTATTCAGAGTTAGGTTTAAAAAAGCTGCTGGATGGAAATGTGTTAAAAACATATTTAAATATAATCAACAGTTAACAATGTTTAATGACGGTTATATATTTTTTATTTTTGTTTTAGTTGTTGGTTGGTTGTGGTAAATGTAAAATATTATAAAATCACAATTTTAACGAATTCAATCAGTATTGAACTACTGCAATAGTCATAACGTTAAATTAAAAAAAAGTTTTTGGAAAGCCTTAGACTTTTTATAAAACAAAAAGAATTAAATTATTATAAAACGTAATAATGTAATATGAAAATAATAAACAAAATTAGATGGAACAAAATTACAAATATTTTTAAAATTCTGTTACAAGAGTATATTCATATATCATAAAAATAACACCAGAGACATTAAAATACTGTAAAAGCATATTACAAGTGTGTTATAAAATATATTAGTATAAAGATAACTGTATCAGAAATATGTTATAAAAAATGGCAAAAAGATTTTAAAAAAATTGTTATAACAATATAAATATATAACATATGAACATCACTAAAAATAAGCTAAGAAACGATGTTAAAAATAATTTTAAAATAATGTTATAAAACATATTTATGCAACTTAAAAGTATATCAAAAATATATGATAAGAATCAATATTAAAAATGTTTTAAAGCAATATTATAAAAACATGTTGATGCACCATGAAAATAACAAAAACGTGTTAAGGTACAATGTTAAAAAAGTTTTAAAAAACTATTTCGAAATATTTTAAGAATGAAATGCTTTTAACATTATTGAAACATGTAAAACATGCTTCAAAACATTGTTGCAAAACTTTTTTATAACCTTAATATGTTTATTAGTATATTGTGACATACAGGGATGGGAATCTTTATTGTTGGAACTCATCTTTAGTAATAGGATCAGTATCTTCAGATTGACCAGGGCATTTTCCGCTTGGGATCTTGATTCGGATCACTTTCCAATGCTCATCAGGATTCAGGAACTGGTCGCATTTTTGCCAGTTACGATATAGTTTTTCATGTTTCAAACGTTGTTTGTCCACGTAGTTAATTATGCAACTGGAAGGCAGCCAAATAATGGCGGTACCAATTACAACTGCAAAGACAATATTGTCACGCAGAAACATTAGCAGCGTGTTAATATTAATGTCTTCTATAATGTCCCAAAAACGTTCAACGACATCTTGAACGGTTTTCTCGCAGTTGCCATGGTTGCAGAATCCTTGGAAACATGGGGTACCGTCTGGCAGTATATCATTGGGGTCTATTGGAAAACAGGTATCGTTCAGCTTCCCTCGACAGCATCGCTTGCATGCGTTTTCCACTTAAAATTTAAAAAGTTATTATCAAGTTATTCGGGATAAAAAACTACACATAAAATGCGTTCAAAGTTTACTAATATCAGACTTTTGTGAGTCAAAAGTACCCTATTATTTCCTAACTTGACTACAGAATTTAAAAGTTTGATAAACTTGTACGACACTTCTCACTTTGCTAGAGCAGGGGTGGCGAATTTAAGGCACACGTGCAGTGGGTTGCACCCCAAAAGTTTTTTATTAATATATTTTTTACGAATTAAAACATATAGTAATCATCACATAATAAAGTTTAAAATATAAATACTAAAATATTACTTTAAAGCAATAAGTTCACATTGACTTTTGAAATTAAATTCAAATAAAGCTTTCTAAATGTTAAGGGTTTTTTTTAAATAAAACTGTATCATTTTTTTAGTCTCTTTGCATTTCTTGTCCTCACATTTTCTTGGCACGCCATTTTCTTTTAATCTATTTTTTGGCACGTGCGCAAAAAAAGTTCATCATTTCTGTTCAAGAGTAGTGACTTACTATTTGTAAATGCTGTATTTTTTTATGCACAAAGTATATTAATGTAGTGATTGAATTCCAGACTTCTTCCGAAGTTAAGAACGTTAATAAGAATCAATGGGAATTTTAATCATCATGAAAATATGATCACACAATGGATGGGGATAAGAATTTTTCCATTCTCTAAAAATGAAAATGATCATATAATTATTTGTAACACAAATAAGAAATCAAAACACAATTTCTTCCTGATTTGAATACTCATCATTTGGGCCGTTATTTAATCACGTTATGATTAAATTACAAAAGAAACATTGATCATTCTCAAAAACTGAGTTTTGTGTTCTGTAAAAGAAACGTCACTATTGACCATGGACAAATAAGACATCATGGACGTATAAAACCTGGACTGCTCACTGCATAGTGAAAAATTCTGCACACGTTTGGTTGGGCAAAGAAGAGCGCATGATAGTAAAGTCGCTATGCCAATAAGATAACGTAAAAACATTTTCCCAACGGAATATGTGAGCAGAATTTTTCACAATGCAGTGAGCAGTTCAGCTTTTATACGTTCATGTAAGACATAAACTGATCATTGAACTGAAGTTTCTGTTTGAGCATTTTAAGGCTAGAACTTAAAACGCGCGTGTTCATTTTTTTTGAAAATTTAATTTTAAATCACAGCAATTTGTTTGTATGGTTTTCAAGTAAATTTAATACATCAATTTACCTTACTTGTGAATAATAATGTGATACTGGAAACGAATAAACATATATAAACTAAACCGTATATTAAATCGTTATTAAGAGACGTTTAAAATAGTATTTTTTCACATGCTTTTTTGAAGTTATGGTACCAAAGTGTTCAAATAGCAACTTCACTTCAATGATCAGTCCATGTTATTAACGTAGTCACTGGTATCATGATTATTCAAATTCAAATTTTAACGTTATTAAAAAGTTCTTCGTAAAAAAAGCTATAAAATCTGTTGAAAGCATTTGAAACCATTTTTTTTAATTAACTCATAGCGGCTATTTAATTTCTAAAGCAATAACAATAATGTAATGCATAAATTCGAAAAATTATTCTTTCGGTGAATTCCTGCAGGAATCATGATTCCCGTTTATTCCAAACTGAAAAGTAGACGACAAAACTTGTTTAAAATCTGATTGGAAATGTTGAAACTTTATTAATTTATTCAAATATATATTTTGTAAAATTTTGCAACCCCAAGTCGAACCTTAGTTTGCAATTTAAAGAACTCCACCACAAGCTATAAATTTTCTGAACATTCACTAGATCATAAGTGACAAATATATCATTTAGCATAGATTAAATGCTAGCACATAAACAAGCGTTTCTGTATTCAAAGATTTAAAAACAGCATTTTTCAATTATTGCAAATAAAAATTTAGTTTCACATCTTGTAACTAGTTACCATATGTATTTATAGGCCTTACATGTTTGTTTACATTCGTGTCCTCAACTATGTATCTTGCAGTTATTTTGATGAAATCCGTTTAAAAGGAACGCGTAATTTTTGTTTTCGCTTTTGCAAAACGCTGATAACGTCAAAATCGATTTTCGCATTCAAATTTATCCATGTACGAAATCAAATATCAGACAATTTAAAAGAAGAAAGCAAATTGCTTAAAAAATTCCATGCTTCCACTTGCGGAGTTTTTAATGATTGTGTAGCTTGGCAACCAAAGAAAGAAAATAACAAAATGCTAAGCGATAAATTCTAATAAAAGGTATTCTCGATTCGAAGTAATTTATAAGTTGTTTGAATTAATTTTTTTATGAAAATAATGATGCTCTTATTTTTACGCACTAGTAGAAATTCGGTTAAAATATTTGTAACTGAAATCCGTTTTTTGCAGAGTCATAGGCAAAGTAAAATCTTTCTAACTGAAATCTGCAAAAATAGAACTGCTAAAGTTTCAAGCTTAAGAAGGAAATAGCTGAGGACAATAACTAGTCTTTTAAGCGGATAATGTCATTTTAGGAAATATCTACACACTATTGGTCTCTTTAAAGATGAAACTACGTGATTAAGACAAAAAGTATATCCTCAATCTTAACGCACAAATACATGATTTGAGCTCTAGAAGATGATTAACCTGGGATCAGATGATCCCGAAAGGGCAATAATTGAGGGAAATACAGTCAAGCTGTTGCTTGATCTTGTTAAATACATGTGATTTTTCGACTGAACTACCTATTTGCTAGAAGTACAATAAGTCACTAGACTGTAGTCTTGCCTAGCAAGTATAGCTTAAATAATAAACTCGCTAAATGAAAACTGTTATAACGGAGTTTTAAAAATCAACATGTTTTGTTTATTGATGTTTCTTTCAACTGACGAAAGTTTGTATTAGACTAGCAGTTCATACCTTAAATCTGTGACTTACCCACGTTTGCTATTACTTTACTAATTTCTCATTTTATTTTTTCTCGTCAGTTGGACGCATAATCTCAGACATAATATTATTTGATTTATACTGTACGTTAAAAACTCGATTCTAAACTCTAACTTGAACACTTGGAGTTAAAGTTAAAGTCACAACTAATGCATTCGTGCATTTACAGATACTGAAAATAGTCATCTGGGAATTTCAGTCGATTGTAACTAATAGTTATAAATTGTCAAGTAATTATCAAAGTTAGGCAAATAAATTTAAACTTTTTCTAAAGTTGAAATAACTTTTTGAACGGAACGCAATTTTCCTTTTCTTCTATAAATTAGAAAACTTTTTAAAATGATTTGAAATTTTCTTCTCTTTGAAAACTGTCGCTTTTTATTTAACACTTACATTTATCACACATACAGCTGCGATGACCTAATGTTTCACAGTACGGGACACATCGTCCATCACGACATAGGCCACGTTCAACGCAAACAGTGTTATCTTTCATTGGTGGACTTTTTGGACACTCTGCCTGCAACCCTGTACATTTTGAGTCCTCTTCGCATGTAGCTAATTGGGCGTCTCGGCATTTAACTCCTTCGGCCATAAATTGACAATTTTGACAGCAAGGTGAATTTTTATCACTGGAAAAAAATTCACAGTAAAATCGTAACATTTTTAAACTGTTTGTTTACAAAGTTAATATGTACTATGTTAGAACATATAAAATATATATTTCATCACGGTTAGTACGTGATGAGTTTTTAAAAATATCTCCTTTGAAAAACGTACGTTTTACATTGAATTTGTGGAGAAGCTTTATTTATAACATTGTAAATTGGATTTTTTTCGAATAGCCCTGCTATTTTAATCGTTAAATTTCAAATTAGATAGCACAGCAATGACTCTTCTTTCTTTCGTGCCGTTTATTTCCAATTGTTTATTAATTTTCTTGATATGTGAGTTAAAAAGCTTACGACTAATATTAATTTCTAAACACACTTCTTCATTTTCCGTTTTTCAGTGGGTATCATATGAGATATGCCGCCACTGAAAATAGAAACGCATATTTCTACGTTAATGGGTATAAAAAATGAAAATTAGTGCTCATTAGCTTAGCTTATTTCTTCTAAAAATACCGAATACATATTTTGCAAAGGAGCAACATTGTTTTAGATGATTAATGATTAAAGAAGCTTGCATGATGATAAAAAAAGAAGAAAGTAATGGTTTTTTAAGAAAAAAACAAAAAAATTGAAGCGGGCGTCTCATTTGAGACTAGCCGCATCTGATATGTTTAAACTTAAATTTCATGTCACTTTAATTTACATTTGCAACGATTATGATCAAATAACTTATTAAATACATACACTGATACAAACATTTATACATATACTCATGGGCGTATATTAAGCATACACTATATAAATTCAAAATAAGATACATATTAAGGAAATTAAAAATTGATAAAAATTTAAAAAATTCAAAATTTTATCAAGAAAATATTTAGAAAAAAAGGGAAAAGAAAGTAAATGGAGAAAGGGAAATCACCTGCACTTCGCATTCGGACGTAAGTGACAAGTTGTATTGCAGCATGCGTCGCTGTCTTCAGAGCCTAAAATGCCGGCATCACATTCTTCATTACCTTCAACTCTCAAATTGCCACAAAAGCTTTCCTCTTGTTGTGAAAAACATTTTTCTGATTTCGCTACCAAGACACGCCGAATTGATCGTAAACTACAAGGCGAGAATTTCTGTAAAAAAATTATAAAAACACGTTTGATTTAAATTTCAAACAAGAACTTATTTTATTAAGCCAGTTTAGGTAAGCGAGAAATTAACTGTTTTTTGACCATGGACGTAAAATATGGACTGCTCGTTTAGTAGAAACTGTTGTCTTTGTCTGTGAGAACCTGAATTAAAACCACCCTGTGTGCCAGAAATAGAAAAACAGTT